>VKOC01022709.1:0-28031 GCA_009364415.1 Spea multiplicata | reverse complement strand
CTGCTCAAAATAATAAAGAGAACACTTAAACAACACAATGTAACTCGAAGTCAATCACACTTCTGTGAAATCACACTGTCCACTCAGGAAGCAACACTGATGGACAATCAATTTCACATGCTGTTGTGCAAATGGAACAGACAACAGGTGGAAATTATAGGCAATTAGCAAGACACCCCAATAAAGGAGTGGTTCTGCAGGTGGTGACCACAGACCACTTCTCAGTTCCTATGCTTCCTGGCTGATGTTTTGGTCACTTTTGAATGCTGGCGGTGCTTTCACTCTAGTGGTAGCATGAGACGGAGTCTACAACCCACACAAGTGGCTCAGGTAGTGCAGCTCATCCAGGATGGCACATCAATGCGAGCTGCGCTACCAGGAGACAGGCCACTACATCAGGAGACGTGGAGGAGGCCTACAACCCAGCAGCAGCACCGCTACCTCCGCCTTTGTGCAAGGAGGAGCAGGAGGAGCACTGCCAGAGCCCTGCAAAATGACCTCCAGCAGGCCACAAATGTGCATGTGTCCACTCAAACGGTCAGAAACAGACTCCATGAGAGTGGTATGAGGGCCCGACGTCCACAGGTGGGGGTTGTGCTTACAGCCCAACACCGTGCAGGACGTTTGGCATTGGCCAGAGAACACCAGGATTGGCATATTCGCCACTAGATGAAAGCAGGTTAACACTGAGCACATGTGACAGACGTGACAGAGTCTGGAGACGCCGTGGAGAACGTTCTGGTGCCTGCAACATCCTCCAGCATGACCGGTTTGGCGGTGGGTCAGTAATGGTGTGGGGTGGCATTTCTTTGGGGGGCTGCACAGCCCTCCATGTGCTTGCCAGAGGTAGCCTGACTGCCATTAGGTACCGAGATGAGATCCTCAGACCCCTTGTGAGACCATATATGCTGGTGTGGTTGGCCTTGGGTTCCTCCTAACACAAAACAATGCTAGAACTCATGTGGCTGGAGTGTGTCAGCAGTTCCTGCAAGAGGAAGGCATTGATGCTATGGACTGGCCCGCCATTCCCCAGACCTGAATCCGACTGAGCACATCATGTTTCGCTCCATCCACCAACGCCACGTTGGACCACAGACTGTCTAGGAGTTGGCGGATGCTTTAGTCCAGGTCTGGGAGGACATCCCTCAGGAGACCATCCGCAACCTCATCAGGAGCATGCCCAGGCGTTGTAGGGAGGTCATACGGGCCACACACTACTGAGCCTCATTGTGACTTGTTTTAAGGACATCAAAGTTGGATCAGCCTGTAGTGTGGTTTTCCATTTTGATTTTGAGTGTGACTTCATATCCAGGCCTCCATGGGTTGATAAATTGTATTTCCATTGAGAATTTGTGTGATTTTGTTGTCAGCACATTCAAGACCAAAGTATGTCATACGATTAGTTCATTTATTCAGATCTAGGATGTATAATCTTAGTGTTCCCTTTATTATTTTGAGCAGTGTATATATATTTCAAATATTACACGGTGAGAAAAACTCCCACTGTGGCATTTCAACTTGCATGTAGGGTCAACTTGCCCATCTTGGTTAATGTGGTTACATGTTTCACCTCACAGGGATGTGAGGAAAACAAATAACTAGTTCCACACCTCAAACCCCTCCTTTCCTACAGAGGAAGGATCAAGCCATATTTACTATTATACAGGCTAGGAATGGGATGACTCCACATGCATGTTGCAACTTTACTTTACTAAAGTACTTCAATTCTTGTTTTAATAAATAAAAATGGGCAGGCAACAGCTTGTGTGGTGGAACATTTTCACACTACTCTGAAATTAGTCCTCAACTAACACTATTTATTTTGGAAACATTTTTATCCAGATTATTTCCAGATATGCATTTGTGAATGCAACCAACAGAGCCAGAAATAATAATGAAGTATTCCTGGATCCCAACATCAGAAAGGGTTAAAACTGTATTGCTCATTTTTACTAAAAGTACTGGGGGAAGAGGGTGGTGGTTATTAATTTCAGAGTCATTTATCTCAACATAAAATAACTAATGGGGAACATATGATACTCAATGACATGTTATGGCAAATCTGATTAGAGCGGGATTTTTCAAATTATGTTTCTCATTTTTGGTAGACAGATTCCAAAGCTTTGATCTTAGGAACAAGCTTCATTTTTGTGTCTGCAGTTTCGCAAGGCAATACGAAGGTCACTCAGATCTCTCTGAGAACTTGGGAGTTTAAGTTCTTTGTACATTTACTGCGGTCTAAAGAACAAGAGGAACACCACACAGAGGTTTAGCATTATAAAAAGTCTTAGAAGTAGCAGAAAATAAAGGTACATTAGAGACAAAATATATAATGTTTTAAGCAGAGTGCTCAATAAGCAGGACAATGGAAGATTTTGTTTTTAGAAATACTGTCCTAAACTCAACTATTATGAAAGTCAGCAATGTTTTCTTTTGTGTGTGTTCCTGATGACTAAATAAGGCTCATTAATAATATAGCTGAAAGGCACAATTCAACTGTAGTAGTCACTGACTAAACTTCTCCCTATACTAAATTACAGCAGCATTAAAGGACTCCAAAGTCTATGTAGTCATCCACTGGTTTAAGTAGGACTCTTTATACACAGAACCATCCATCAAATCCAATCCTTCATACTAACTCTGCATATAGTAATAGTTCTGCTGCTTTGCTATCTAACAGGCAATCCTTCCAACGGATTTGTTAATAGATATTGTTTAATTTCAAAATTAAGTGTTTGGAATTGCTTGGGCAAGTAATTTTTATCTTCTATAAAATTATTTTACCAACATGAGGACCGTGTAACAAAATAAAATATTTTATTTCAGAAACTAATTATACTGTAAGCATTAACTATGCACACATTTAAGAACAATATTTCTCATGTATTTTACCTTATAAAGCTCCCCCCAGATTCTCTTTGACTGGCCTTTTTTGTATATTTCTTCACGAGCTTCATCCCTAAAAATAAAGATGTAGAAATAAAATGCGTTTACAGAGCATGTAACTTTTTTGCAAGCGGATATGCTTTGCACACATCCTTTTTATGAATATTTGAATACGTATTTCCATGATTATAAGACGAGGTTTAGGGGGTCTGACTATGAGACTAAGATCCAGATCCCCTGCATAATCAGATTTTGGGGGGTCGTCTTATAGTCGAGCAAATGCGGTAATTGGTAAAGTGGGATAGTTATTCACACTCAAATCCATGTGTCAACGATGGGTTACAGTTCAACTTTAAATACAAGCAAACACGATTAATTCTGTGCACATGTTGCCCTAAGTAATCCAGAAGTTGCTAAACACAAATCAATGAAACAGGGAAAATAGCCTTAAGCATTTGCTCCAGAGGATGTAATAACGCAATTCTAGAAAATGTTCTTTTACCAAATAAATTATTCCAAGGGCAAATAATCACAGATGAGATATTTAAAGAATTAGGATTACTTTCGATCTTTTAAAAAGGAGTACACCTAAAGAGAATGTTTTCTCGGAATAGATATCTACAGAATTTCGAGGTTGTTGATCATTAACACATCACAGAACAGATGCCTTAGAGGTCTTTAAATTTATACCTCACTCCAGTGTCCTCTGTAACCAAATCTCTGTCCTTCTGTTGATCATAGCTCTCTGCGGATGCTTCAGCATTTGCCAGAAGTTCACACATATCACCTGCGGCAATATTTGGCCTCTTCCTTTGAGATTTGGGGCCAAATGTGGTCTCAAACGCTTCTGTGTCAAGAATGTGAACTTTGGACATCTGTTATGGAAAAGTGGGTTACTGATGGATCATAAATGCTAAAAGGATAATGCTGCCATTTTTAAAGGCCCAGAAAAGGAGGCTTAAGGTACAAGCACCAGCACATATTCGCTCCCCATTTACATGCCACTTCACAAGTTTTTACTCTACTATGGATGGCTATAATAACCCTAAAAAAAGACTAACTGTTATGCAATACAACAATACAAATGTAAGCCACCCATCAAAAGGTGAAGAGGCTAGTACAGTGAGGAAATGTAACCCCATGAGGACTGGGATTTTTTTTATTTTTATACCATGTTTGCACGAAATGACCAGGACAGTTTTTGTTATGACCATGTCTTTATTTAACTGTGATTGCCCATTTAGTGCACCTACACACATTACAAATTATTTCAGAAAGTAGGGCTTTCTTTTGAAATACTAATTTGCGTATATATATATATATATATATATATATATATATATATATATAACACACACACACACACAGACACACGGTATATAAACCATAATTTAGTATAATATTGTAAAATGGGGGAAAAATAAGCGGAAAAGGAAAAAAAAAATTAGTTTTCCCTATCAAAAGGAAAACTTGCCCCCTGTCCCTGAAGCTGCCACTGGCAGCAATATGAATGCGTGTAAATGATTTGCGTGAATGAGTGAGAGAATGAATTGTGTGAAGGAATTGTGTAAAATGACAGATTGAATTAGTGACCGTATAAGTGTTTTGTTTGTTTGAGCTTTAGGGACAAAGATGGCACAATCTAGGTGCTGGTCAAGTTCTATGTGGACACCAGGGTGGCTTTAGGGTGTGCAACCTGTGATCTATGCCTGTAATTTTGTTTTTTTTTATTTATACCTTTAACAATGAGTTTAAATGCGAGTTCCAGTTGATCTATACCTGCAAAGCCAGATTTGTGTGTCATTCTGTTGATCTGCTATGCTATGTTTCCATATTTATGTATACCTGCAAATACAGGGTTTGTAGATCTTATTTAGTTGATCTATACGTACAGTGCCGTTTCCATGCGTTTATTTGATCTATACCTTCAGTGCTGAGTTTGCATGTGATCCCCAGTTGATCTATACCTGCAAAGCTGGGTTTAATCTGTTGGACTATACCTGCAATGCTATACACGCAAGTGTTTATTTGATCTATACCTGAACTACAGGGAGGAAGGAAAAAAGAGGTGTAGCTTAGTGAATGAGGGGACAAAAGGAGTCTGGGGAAGAGTACGGGAGAGAAGACCTTTCAAAGTCACAGTAGAGTCAGGAGACTGCACTGACTCTCACAGTCTTCCAGTTATCTGCAGTCAGTGTGGATTCTTGGGTTTTTTTGGTGTGGGACCAGAGGGAGTGATTGCATGCTAGAGTGCAAATGACAAAAATTGCCTAGGGTCCAATTTTTTCAATATTTAATGGGAAAATGTTTTTGTTACAAAGACTGCACTGTTAGCTGTGCTTTTTCCTATATTTAATGTATTTAAGATATATTATTGTACCACTGTTTCCAGTTATATATTATTATCGTGCTTGTTTGCACATAATGGTTTTTGTCGAGGGGGCGTCAGAGAACGTGTCCGCAAGTGTGGCGCTTTAACACCTAAGGCCGGCTCTGCCCATGGTTCTCTTATTTGCTTTACCTTGGACTTTAAAAGATACCATCACAGAATTGGGACACACACACACCCCACAATGCAATTACAGGAACACCCTGCTATAAAAGGCTTTGACTTTAAAGGACACTTGAAAGCAAGGACATCGTTACAGCACAACCATTCCCCTCTATGTATACTAGCTTCACGAGAACTGAAACATAGCAGTATGACGCCAGCACATCAGTTAATCTTTCTCAAGTCTTTAGAGCATTTAGCGTTTTAAGGTGGAAATGACCCGACAACCGCAGCGCAGTACATACATTAATAAGTGAAAAAAAGTGCTTCACCGAGTATATTTTTGTTTTATATACATCCCCTGGACCTGTTGTATACCTTAATGTGGGTTATGTCTGTATTTCTTTTAATAGATTGCCTGAAATTTGCAAGGACTGTTCTATTTTAGAAAGATTCAGAAATTTGTGCCTCAAGCACTAGTTTCTCTTTGAAGATATTTTCCAAGAAAATTCAATGAAACACCAGAAGTGGAGCTGAATAAGGGTAATTTCACACACGCAGACTCAGTGCCAGGATGGTAAGTCATCTGCCAGGCAATTCCCATCAAAACAAATCTGCTTGCAGCTGGATTTGTGTCTCAAACCAAAGTATGCCAACTATCCTACCAAGAAGAAAAACAAAGTGATTCCTTAGGTTTGTCAAGTCTAATTAAACTCACATAAAAGCATTCAAACACGAGTAAATTTGTTTCAGTGAATAAAATGCCATTTTTTGTTGGAAGGAGTATCTGCTCCCATAAACTCATGTGCAGTTTTATACTGATAAAATTTTTCTGATCATTTAATAAAATACACATGGATGTGACCAATGGATTGGGGAGGGGGGCTACAATTTTGGATGGGAATACAAAATAGAACTTTATGTTCTGGGGGGGGAATAATAAAAAAAAATATATGAAACGCTTGAACCGAGATGAAAGATCAAGCTTACGACAGCCATAATAGCAATACTCATCCTGATTGTTGTCTAATAAATCTATGAAGGAACATCTTGTGACCAAACTAGACTTCTAAGTAAAGCGAGGTCACAACAAGAACAGGAAAAATAAAAAGGCCTTTACTTCACAGATCATAAAGAATGTACTGAAGACAAGCAATTTAAATAACTGTACAATTATCAGGTGCTTCTAAAAAGGTTTCTCAAATCACAATAACAAAGTATGCTCAGAACAGTATCTTTGAAGTTTTCAGAACGACAAAGTCTGCTGCCTCAGTTTAGGTGATGGCAATTTGCATATACTCCAGAATGTTACGAAGAGTGATCAGATGAATTGCAATCAATTGCAAAGTCCATCTTTGCTATAAAAATGAACTTAATCCCAAAAAAAACAAACATTTTCATTGCATTTCAGCCCTGCCCCAAGAGGAGCAGCTGACATGTCAGTGATTCTCTCGCCACAGGTGAGAGTGTTGATGTGGGCAAGGCTGGAGATCTGTGTTACAATGACTGGGTTAGAACAGTCTTGAGGCTTTAAGGGTGGTGATAGAAATCATTGTTCTTCCTCTGTTAACCATTGTTACCTGCAAGGAAACATGTGCTGTCATCATTGCTTTGCACAAAAAGGGCTTCACAGGCAAGGATATTCCTGCTATAAGATTGCACCTAAATCAACCATCAAGAACTTCAAGGAGAGAGGTTCGATTGTTGAATGAATGCATCAGGATGCCCAAGAAAATCCAGCAAGTGCCAGGACCGTCTCCTAAAGTTGGCTGTGGGATTGGGGCACCACCAGTGCTCAGGAATGGCAGCAGGCAGGTGTGAGTGCATCTACACGCACAGTAAGGCAAAGGCTTTTGGAGGATGGGCTGGTGTCAAGAAGGGCAAAGAAGCCACTTCTCTCCAGGAAAAACATCAGGGACAAACTGATATTCTGCAAAAGGTACAGGGATTAGACTGCTGCGGATTGGGGTCATTTCCACTAACGCATCCTCTTTCCGATTGTTTGGGGCATCCGGAAAAAAAAAGCTTTTCTGGAGGAGACATGGTAAGCGCTACCATCAGTCCTGTGTCATGCCAACAGTAAAAGTATACTGAGAGCATTCATGCATGGGGTTGGTTCTCAGCCAAGGGAGTGGGGCTCACTCACAATTTTGCCACAGGCAAAAAACAGTGACGGAAGGTAACAGCCATGAACAAGAATGGTACCTTCAAGAGCAACTTCTCCCAGCCACCCAGCATTAAGAAGCACCTTGCCGAAAAAGCAATGATAATTTAGTGGCCTGGGGAACAAAACATCAATACTTTGGGTCCACAGCCAGGAAACTACCCAAACCTTAATCCCATTGAGAACTTATTGTCAATCCTCAAGAGGCAGGTGGACAAATAAAAACCCACAAATTGTGATAAACTCCAGGCATTGATTATGCAAGAATTGGCTGCCATCAGTCAGGATGTGGCCCAGAAGTTAATTGACAGCATGCCAGGGCGGATTGCAGAGGTCTTCAAAAAGAAGGGTCGACACTGCAACTATTGACTCTTTGGATAAACTTAATGTAATTGGCAATAAAATCCTTTGACACTTATGAAAAGCCTGTAACTGTATACCAATATACCATAGTTAACATCTGATAAAAATATCTAAGAACACTAAAACAGCAAAGTTTGTGAAGACCAATACTTGTGTAATTCTCAAAACTTTTGGCCATGACCAAGTATACATTCAGCACTCGAGTTGGGGATAACTACAACCCTATTTAATCTGCCGATGTCTAAACCAAGACTAAAATTTATGCTATAAAATGTTATTTGGGATATGCAAAAGGATGGTGAAATTCATATTAACCACAAACAGAAAACATTGATTGAGATTACGTTATTATGTGTGTCAAGACTAGGTCATGTCTTAGTTTGCAGAAAACTTAGTTTGTCACATATAGGACAGAAAGGACCCACACCATGTGATACATACACTGAGCTGTAACAGGTAGGATATATAACCTATAAATAAAATCCACTTCGCACAAAAACCGCACTGTTATGTGATACAGCCATGAACTTTTCTAAAAACGTAAAAGGAACAATAACGTAAGAAGTGAATGCCATAATTGACTGGCACTCTAATTTGAAAAAGAATGTCAATCCTAAAAGCTTTAGCTGAGACCAGGAGGGATTTACCTGAGAAGTCTTTGATCTAACCAAGTACACACACATTTGTACAATGTGTGAAGTGAAATAGATTTCAGCTTTGCAAGGAAATTGATGGCACAAAAGTGGTTTTGCACATATGGTTCGAAGAGGGAGGAGCTTAATCAACATTTTCATGGACATTTTAAAATTGGAACAAATAGTGAATATGCCAGAACAGCCGCTGTGGTTTATTTCTAAAAAGGAGATACACCTAAGGTCCTGTATCCTCTGTTTAAGAATGAAAAATATAAACATTATGTACCCATATAAAGATTCTATACTTAGAGGGCTGAAAGTGAGCCTTTATTATTATATTATTTAGTGATGTATGCTGAAAATGTACTTACATGGGGCTTGGAACGATCGTATAAGAGAGACATTGGTAACTTGCTCTGTTTCATCACCACCTTGTAAGGATCCTTCATTACAACATCCATTTCATCTTGGAATTTTTGTAAAGAGGATTGCTTGATAACACGTGTATTACCTAACAGTTCAAAAGCAAGTCATTAAAAAAAAATATAGGGAGGGGAAAAAAAAACAAAAAACACGTGCAGCACGTAAACTACACACAAAGAATTTATGTGCATGGCGTGCATGGGAACAGGTAGGGAATACAACATAATAATATTAATTTGTTGCATGAGTTTCCTAAGGCAGTTAAAAGCAGGCAGTACGCAGGTGAATAGGTAAACAAAATCTCATGTCTGCCACAGAACACGCAAAAGCAGCTCACCAAACCATTTGATATTGGGTTCAACTCTGGCTACTGTCCCAGGTGTCACTGATGACTGATTCTGCAAAGTTTTAATCACTTTTCCACGGTTGTTCCTGGAACAATGAGAACATTTAGAAGAAATGGTAGAAAAATTCCTGCCTAAAAAGATGACCGGTTAATATTACAGAACAAAAAAAAAAAAAAGGATAGTGAAGAGTTGAAGGTATTGAACGAAACATGCAGTTCCAATGTTCAAAAGGAATCAGAAATTTCAGTCCATACCAAAGACTTACAAAATGTTACGGTTATTACATCTGTGATTACATTTTGCTAAAAGTGACTGTGCCAGATGGTAGTAAATTATGACCCAAGAAACAAGGTATTGTTTGTGCAGTGATTCAATGCAGTGTTTCAAGATCAAAGTTACTGTAGGGTAAAACACTTACCTTCTCTCTTTTTGGCGGTACATGTTGAGCCGCTTGATGGTTGCCCGGTCCCTCATGTTGTTACCTCCTGCACCCTTCACCCGATCTGCAACAAGCATAGTACAACTTAAATGTAGGAAGTATTATTTCATTCTAAAACGCAACTCTTGAGAAGCCATTGGAATGACCATTATCAACATGTGAGTCAGACTGTATCCAACGTCTAAATTCTACTTTAACAAAAAAAAGGGCAGAATATTAAAAAGGTTGAGTTTTTTCAAAGAGTACTTTTTCAAATATGAAAACCTATATTGTTTCCAGTGCAGGGAATTTACTGAGATCAACTGGGATAAAGGACAGTCCCACTAAATGAGAATATTAAAGTGATCTGTGGGTACTTTAATTTGCATTATTCAAATGGGGGGGGGGGGCAGAAAACTTGCTTTAGCAGAAGCTGCAATAGCTGCCCATCTAAACACATCTGCTATATGCCAATACCCAGGGGGACAGGGGCAAATGCATATGGGGGATTCTGCAGAAGTGTTAAGGTTTACCCAAATTGTCATGCATCTGCCCATGTAAAAGGGACTAAGCAGCTATTGGACGCATTTAATTGCATATGTTGACAGGTGTGTCATAGCTCACACAATAGTGTCAGGCAATAGTTACATTTGCTAATTCTTTTTTTACTCCTGCACCATCTATATATCAGGCAATAGTTACATTTGCTAATTCTTTTTTATTCCTGCACTATTGTGTGAGCTATGGCACACCTGTCAACATATGCAATTAAATGCGTATATATATATAATAATATATATATATATATATATATATACACAGTTTAATATAACGGACAGTCAAACTAGATCCCTTCCCTAGGAGGGGAAAGATGGGAGCTGTGGTCTGACAACTAGCAACTTTGCATGTCACAGTAGCGTAACAATGTATACATGCATTGCTGTAATAAGCAACCAAGTGTTGCGTTAACTTTGGAACGTAGTAAGGTATAATTGTAAATATGAAACGCAGGGATAATGGGACAACAGTAGCCGTGAGGGATGGAAACACACGAGCAGGAGCCCATCATACCCAGCAGCATCTTTGCAGGAAAGTGCCAGGAGACTGACAGCTTCCTCAACTCCGGTTGTCTCTTTAAATGCAGATTTCTTATAGATTTCTTAACTGCTCCATATTTAAACTACACAGAGCGGTGTGACATGTTGAAAAATTAAAGCATAATCAAATAGTAAGATTTTAATGAAGGTTTATAATTCACATTGTATATGTTTTACTTTAGCAGCTTTTATATTGGCATGACAGTCCCCTCAAGTTCTTCTCTTGCCATAACTCGACTACTCTTAGGTTCTCCATACCCCATTCCCAAGACTCAACCATCCCTCACACACACCTGGGTTGCTGCTTGCCGTGGACGGATTGATGGTACTCCGTCCCTTGAATCGCGGTTTCACCATCTTGTCAGCTTAGTGAGGCACTTTTGGGAGAAAAGTTGATTAGCCCCGAGAGTACTCGGTAACGGGGCAGAGGTGGTAGAGCGAAAAGGCCGCAGGACGGGAAGTGGAGCGACGAAGAGCTCTGTGGGTAAAGCATTAAACAGGAACACGTGTTCGAAGGAACACTGTCGCGGCCATGTTTGATTCGGGCACAATGCCCTTCGCCACCACACGTCAATTCAGTCGACGCTTGTGTAACGAGGATAGTTGCGCAACGTTGTAGTTTTATAGTTGGGGTGTTCAGTTCTGACAAATAATGGAATTGGCGAAAGGTTAAAATAAGCTTAATTGAAAAAATAAGCTTTTCGAATTTAGAATGCAACATTACACTGGCGCATGATTCCAGTAATCGTTTCGGTCGACTATTTGCATACATAATAATCACACTAAAACATGAACGCCCCTTGCTATTCGTAAAGGAGGAGTGGGGTAACTATAATTATGTACGTATGCTTCGTTCTTCATTTACTTTGATGGAAACCTTTTTAAATGGTTTGTAACATGGTAGATGCAAAGACTAAAATAGAATAATTATAGCATTATATATATATATATATATAATAAAAATTTACAAACCTATATATACATAATACCTTTTGCAAATGCACCAATGTCACTTCAGATGTGACAGTTAAAGGGACATGCCCGGAATCATTTGCACTTTAATGCTGCCTTGCCCTTTTTGCCTTTTCCCTCAGTCCCCCTGCTAAATGCAGTGCAGACTTTCGTGCACCTAATTGGCTACTTCAAGGAGCCAATCAGTGGCAAGAAGCATGAGTGCAAAGTCTGTGTCGGCTAAGAGGTTTTTCCATTTTGGAAGAATGCATATTTATGTACTTTAATATGTATTCTTTATTAGAGAAGGCGTCAGGGACATTAGACTGTCATTTTAATTTTGAGGGGGATTTGCACAATATACTTATGCTTCAGACCGACTTTTTTGGTGTGACCCTTGCATTCTGGAACCCTTTGTTTCACTATTGTTTATACATTACAGTATTTCACATTTTATCCCTTTTTTCAGCCCGCAGTTCCTTTATAAATACCCCTAAAGTGTCCAAATTCAAATACCATCAGGCTTGACAAGGCCTGTGGAAGTTTTATTGTGTATAGGACATTTGTTACAAAGCACCTTGTCGCCTGCTCCTGGGAGCAGCCCACCACATCTAACTTTGACCGCATCTAATTTGCAATGAACTGTCTGCAAAGATAATAATTAGGGTGTCAAAGCCCTTATGAATATTGGCTTTTATTAAGTAATAACTTTATGATTGCTCTATTCATTAACCATACAATGATGCATCTCAATAAACAAGGTGGCACAGATGAATCCAGATAATCGAGCTAAATTCTTATATGAGCAAAACTGTTTGTAAACAACACTGAGGATACAAATTTCAAGTACCGTAGATGGTCCATCTCAGTACCTTTGCTCAGAGAACTTGATTTGCTCTTCAACGAAATATAGTGATGTAAATCCACCAACAACGTGTCATTGACCATTGTTTTTCTTATTTTAGTTTTTTTTATAATCTGAAAATATATTTCTTTGGCTCACCTGAGAGTGTAAAGAAAGTGGGGAAAACTCTCACACTAGGTTGATTTTCTCTAGGGTATCCATGCATAGTACCCATACAAGTAGAAGTAGTAGGGCCCAGATATGCCAAAGACTTCTGTAGCATAGGGGGTCAACAAATCTGCAGACCTGTTTTTCCTGGGTTATAAAAACAAATCTACATATTCTGAAACCATTTGTAGCGTAAACTATTGGTGACTATTGAAAATCAAACTGCATTGATAATGCTATATAATTATTGAGTACAGCTTAAAAACCTATATATTGTCATGCTGTACCTTCTCATAGGCCATTTTTCACTTGTTAACAGTGTCTCTGAGCCTCTATCTGAATGTTTTGTGCCTAGGTCCCCACTCATCATGGTAATCCTTCATGTTAAAACACAACCCCTTCTTCCACCAGGGATCCCTGTGTTGCATATTGGTGGTCAATGTAGGGATGCAGGGGGGGGGGGCATACTAGTGTGGAACCGTGGGGGCCTCACATCACCTCCGGAACCTAGGTCCTTTACAGCTGTACCTTGTGAATACTGCCCTGCATTGCTTTTTCTGTTGTGCTTACCATACAGACAGTAGCAAATTTGTGAACATTGTTGATTACATAGAAACTGTTTGAAGATTAAGGCAGAAATTCCAGTCATTCTTGAGTCGTAGTAGTTTAGGTATTCATATAGATGTTGTTATATTTTGTTCTTATAGTTTTTTTTTTTGGAGACCATGCATCCAGTTGATTTTTCTGTAAATTACCTCCTGGTTCACACAGTCAACTGTTGTTAAACTTACCAGCAGATGGCAGCATTACCATGATGACCTCAATAAAATTAGATACCAAGACCAATTTTGGATCCAATTCTCTTCTTTTTTGCCTTTTAGTGGATCGCAAGGTGTATGTTTTCTCAGTCCTAATACGTATGTAACTATGACTTTAGTAGCAGTTTTGTAGATCGTATACAGGGCCCTCCTCACCTGTTGTTTCTGTATGTCATATTGTTATGTTATATACTAATTTTTATATCCTGGTGGTGCTATATAAAACAATAAATAAGATTTGTTGCACAAGAGTGGTATAGCACACTACCCATATCTCTATTCATAAGATTTTGGAAAGAGTTCATAGACATCCCAGGGTATTGACATTAGTTATAAAGCTCAATAAATGTACTATTTGTTACAATTAAAGTTAGTAGGTTGGAGTGTCAGGCCCAGTACACAGTTTCTTGTAAATATTTGTGTAGTAGATACATGGACTGGTTACCAATTCAGGCAGAGATGGTATGAGGGTGGAGTGGTGAGTGCTTAAATGAGATGCAGTGTGAACCCAATGAACCATACATGAGGTTTACTACAGTCAATTGGCATCTTTGTGTTATTATGGGAGTAATTTTGCCTAAACCATGACCAGGTGGCAAATTTGACACCTCTCCTGGCCATAAAGGCACCATTTTGACCCTGCAAAAAAACCCCCAGCAAACAAAGGCCTTACAAACTTAGCCCCTTTTCTACAAAAGGTTATATTTAAAAGATTAAATATAGATCCAGGGCTGGTGGTTCTCATATGTATATTTGAGGTGCCCCCATTTTTCATAGCATAATGACACCAGACAAGGTTGGGGTATCTCCAATTGTTTATGAGATAAACAAAAGTCTGCTGTGTTAGATCACAGACTGACCGTGTAAGATCTTCATGGAAAGAGGAAATTCTGACGAGTCTGAAAATATAACCTTTATAGAAAATTCATACTGCAAAATATCAAGCTTTTCTTGATGTAGGGCTCTGTAAATGGAAAAACCCCTTTGGTTGTTGTCAAAAAAGTGGCCCTATCTCATAGCCGCTCCTACTCTTCCACCCCGTTCATCCCAGAGGCCATCCTGAAATCTGACCTGCAGTCAACATGTATAAATTATCCTGTACTTGGGAATTAGGTGTTGTCATGGAAGCCTCCGTGCCATGGGCTCCTGGAGGGGGCTGAGTGCCAGCCTCCTCACTACAGACTATGGGCCCTGGTAAAGAGTGCCATGTTATCCTTTTGTGTGTTATTAATAAAAATGTATTTTATTATTTCCTAACCGTTTACACACAGCACACTAAGGTCTGGGAGATAATCTAATCAAGACAATGTGTATTCCTTATGTTAGTGACGTATCCTTTTGTATTGTTAATCCCTTTACTGCCCTGTTGTCTCTGGGATGCAGCTTAAGGGGGAGGTTTGTACCCCAATATCTTCTTTTATGTTAATGTGTGTTTTGCTGGATATATACAGCGGTCTGTGTCTAAAATAATCAGTTCCCCTCTTGTTGTACCTAAAGACTAGTCTTGCCTGGTTATTTGGGTACTGGATAGCGATATCCCTTTACTTTGCTTGGGGATATTGCAGACGGATTGCTGGGAATTATTGTCCTGAAGGGAGAAGTCACTCTTGGCGGAGAGGGACAACGTAAGGTCCCTCATCGGTCTGTCACAACTGGTTGGCAGCGGCAGGATCTGACTTCTCCAGGACTGACACTGGGATTGTTTCCTAGTCTCAGGGACATTCCACACCAGGATCAATCTTCAGGAAACAGAGTGGGGGTAAGCTATACAGAGCTGATTGACTCATCTGGAGCAGAGCTGGGGGCCCGATGGCATCTGTCTCTGTACAGCACCAAGCCTTCGGTGGAGGTGTACCTCGCAGTTATTAGAGAGTTGGAGTGGCTCCGGATTCAAGTATATGAATGGCGTGGACAAGGGCTGTTTGAGCTTGAAAAACAGCCTATTCCAGAGCATGTGGCAGTGGATGGGACTGCGGTCTCCACTGGCACCAGCCCAGCAGAAGAGCTGGCATCCGAGCAGGAGCGCCAGGGAGGGGATGCAGGCGGCATCACTCCCCAGCGGATGAGTGAGTACCCAGGAGATGGCGCAGCTGGCCAGTCTCCCCAGCGGCAGATCACAGATCTGGGAGCGGAAGAACCTGTCCTCGCTCCCCAGCGACAGATCCCAGTTGAGGGAGCCGAGGGTATCGTCCCTCCTCCCCAGCAGCTGACCGATGACCTGGGAGATGGCGCAGCCGGTCTATCTCCCCAGCAGCAGCAGGAGCACCAGGGAGGGGATGCAGGCGGCATCACTCCCCAGCGGCTGAGTGAGTGCACGGGAAATGGTGCAGCCGGCCAGTCTCCCCAGCGTCAGTTCACAGTTTCGGGAGCGGAAGAACCTGTCCTTGCTCCCCAGAGGCAGATCCCAATTGAGGGAGCTGAGGATATCGTCCTCCCTCCCCAGCGGCTGACAGATGGCCTGGGAGACGGTACAGCCGGCCCATCTCCCCAGCGTCAGGAGCACAAGGGAGGCAGTGCAAAAAAATGAAAGCTGGTGGTATATGCATTGATGTAGTACAATTATATTAGTAATTGATTATACCCAATAATTAATTAATGGTATGCCCACCTATTTACACAAGGCTAAAGTTGCATCCCAAAACTGAATTATATCCAGACACTGTGAAAAAGATCTGCATTTTCTTGCAAATTTTATAAATGCAATTGAGTTGTATTCAGTACCATATCTGCATAAAGCACTGACGGAGAAACTTTGTGCATAGCTAGTCATCCAACTCTATATGGGCAAATGCAGGATCCAGTTCGTAACCAACCCCCCTTAAAATCCTAATGGTATTCATTCTGATGCATTATATAATATACAGACTTGTGCATTCAACATCGTTCAAATTGCAAATGTATTGAATTTTGGCAAATTTGATGATTTGCACAAAGCCACAAAAATGAAGTGGACGGAAACTAAGCAAAAAGCTCAGAATTTTTGTTCCCAATCCAAAGACCCTTTCATATACATTTCCACTTACTCTCTCACACTCAATATTCTCTCTTTCATCCTCCCTTTCCTTTCTTTTATGTTCTATCTTTGTCCGTATCTCTGCAGACATAACCTGGCGCAAACTTCCACCAAAATGGCAGTGCTTCCAGTGACATCCTCTCCCACGATCCTCTAATCACCAAAAATGTCAAGATTTTGGCCACCATTTTCCCATAAGATGACCTACTGCCAAAATTGCAATGTGTTCAGTGACATCTTCTCCCCCAATTGAAGGATTGGAAGTTTGCCCCAGGTTTTGTCCATGGAGATGCAGATGAAGATAAAAGAGAGAAGATGAAAGAGAGAAAATAGATGAAGAATGTGAAGATGCCGACAGTGGTTGGCAGAGATGGTAGGGAAACATTTAGAAAGTGTGAGAGAGTTAACAAGAATGAGAGAGTGAGACTGAAAGTGGGCACTGGGCAACACATTTTATTCCCAAATTAAAAATGCCCCTATTTTCCTCTGAACCGAATGGGCATGGAACATAATTAGTTGACCCAAAAAAAATGGGTCAGAATTCTACCCCAACTGCAGGATCTTTCATTTCAAACCCTACTTTTGTTCTGTTTTACCTATTTCGACCACCAGGTGTAACTCTACATGGGAATTGTCTGGTCTGACCTCCACCTGGACTTACCTGATTACCAGGCCTATATCTGGACACTTCCCTATTAGAGGCCTTTACATTAAGATTGTGATGACCTTACAGTCCTGCTGTGTAATCTGGCTCCTGATTTCCTGCGATTAAACCTGTACTTACTGACTAAACAACCTGGTTCCTGTGGAATACATGTGAAGCTGTTTCCTTCAGGATTGGACCATTAAGATTACCAGACTCAAGTTCCTTAACTACAGAAGCTTGTTTAAGTTTTGTAAAAATCTTATTGGAACACCAACACCACTTTATCAATTCTGCTTATCATCGTTACGCCTGCTACTGATTCCAATACTCCTTATAGCTCCAATATCTCGCTTGAACTTCAGCTATTAACTCTGGGGTAAGAGAATTATACTCACCGGTGTAAATCTGCCTACCTGCTTTCACAAGCTGTTGATTCTAAAACGGCTCCAATTGGATTATCTCCTAAACTTCATGCCATGAACTTTTATGTTAACTATTTTATGCATTGCTTTATGAATTGTCTGCATCAAGAGATATAACTTACCTGCTTTGGAGTAACTCATCTGTTTCTGGATTATAGTTTAATGAACTTTGTTCACTACATTCCCCTGCTAATTATTAGTTATTGCCTTATTCAACTTTACTTTGATTTATAAGAACAACCACTCTTCAAGGACTGATTGCCTAAGTTGTTCTCTCCCTAATTTAATAAACCAAGATTGTGCCTTATTTTTCTTTGTATTCAGAGACTCTATCCAGACCTGGTAAGGTTCATGACAGATGCTAGATGTGAACTAAAATTCCTATGATTTTCAGCCAGCCAGGTGTCCACCATAATGCTGGCTGAGCATCATTGGAAGAGTAGTCCACAGCAGCAGAGATTTTTTTTTATTAAAAAGGCTCCCTCCCAGGACCCTTCCACACTGCCTTAACACACCTACCCATTAACACACATATACACACACTGCCCTTACACACACATATATACACATTCACTGTCTTTACACACACATATACTCTGCCTGTTCTGCTCCGCAGGGTTTGAGAATCTTTACAGTTCACCTTTTTGCCACCTTAGACTTCTTTAGTAAATTATAGCGCCATCTAGCTTTGTTAAGTTGTATTACACCTTGTTTTCTAATTAAAGAATAATGCATTGTGGGTGATTGCAAGGCATTCTGGGAGGGAGGAGCCTCCATTTTACAGTCTTCAGTCACCAGGCCTCATCATCAGAGCTGTCTCTGTATGTCTCCTTCCAAAACTCCACCATCTGTGTAATAGCATATCTGGTGAGACATTTATTTCTGTTTCAGGGACATTATAGTATTCAGAGCTGTTCAGTTATTTGTATTATTACTCAGGAAAGTTAACTGTTAGACTGTTAGCTAGCCATGTCATTCTATGTATAGGCAGCCATTTTGCCATGTACTTAACTGTTATGTAATGTCATTATACATGCAGTTTATGTGCCTTGTACTTATACATGTTATTTGTATTCTTATAGTTTTACCACATCACATTACCACATCACATTACATGTGTGTAATCCTGTTTTGCCATATATACTCAACAACCTGTTCACCAATAAACAAGTTGAACTACAAAGAACAGTCCTCTTATTTGGAAGACAGGAATGGTTTATACTGAATGTCAGACTGCACACTGAGTGAACGTGTAAGAAGACAGAACACTGCCCGTACAAACACACATATACACATACACTGCCTTTACACACACCTGCCCATAAACACACATATACACATTACACTGCCTTTACACACACATATACACATACACTGCCTTTACACACACACATATACATGTACACTGCCCTTACACACACACATATGTACATTGCCCTTTCACACATATACACTGCCCTTACACACAAATATACACGTACACTGCCCTTGCACACACACATGTACACTGCCCTTGCACACACATACATGTACACTACCCTTGCACACACATATACATTGCCCTTGCACACATATGTACACTGCCCTTGCACACACACATATACATGTACACAGCCCTTACACACCAGCTAACAAATAAATATACTGCTCCTACACACACCAGCCCATACACACACAAACACATACATACTTACAAACACATACATACACATACACTGCCCTCACACCCCTTTCTCCCCATCTCTTACCTCTTCCTCCATCCTTCTTCTTCCAGCCTCCATTCTGTATATTGCATCCTATGGTGGGAGCACGAGGTCTGTCACTTAAGACCCCGCTTTACTGCTCCCTCATCACTACACGCCAGCTATTGCTGCAGAGCGCAGGGATGACGTCATATCCCAACGCTCTGCATTATTTGCCGGCAGGAGGTCAGGAGGATAATTCTGACCTATGTAGGTCAGGAGGATAATCATAATCATATCAAGGTAGTCATCAGGGAGCAGTAAAGAGAGGTCTGAAGTGACAGACCTCATGCTCCCTAATGTTGAGCCCACTAGAGGGAGATCGCGATCCCCCAACTAGTCGGCAGACTGCTGATAAGGCGGCTGTGTGCTCTCACCTCTGCCCCTGCAAAGCGGGACAGAGGGGAGGAATGGAATTAAACACCCACCATTGAAATGGGGTATATTGACAATATCTGTCTGGTCATTTTCCAGGCCTTAATTGTGGAAAAGTAAAAGGATCAGCATCTACCAACAGAAGAAACATGAGTGTAATATCAGGAAAAAGATCTTATAGTGAATTGCCTATATAAATATTTTAGGAATATATCCTATCCAAAGCACACCTAGTGTCACAGGTGTCAGTCCAAAGTGCTAAAGACAGTTGGTACAGTTTGTTACCTCTTTATATAAGTAACTAAAGAAAATCATTCTTGTCCTGCGAAAAATATATAACTTGTCAGGGTATACTAAATGAGAGAAAAGAAAATTACAGGTAAACAAAAGCACAACAAAAATGTTAAAACAGCCTTGGTCATGAAGGGGTACAAAAAGAAGAAACAGCCCGGTACTTAAGGGGTTGATAACTTTGGGTGTATTTCATCATATCCTACGGATTTGTCTGTTGTTACTGATTGATGGTCACTGGAGCCCTACAGTGACATCTGAAATTCATTTGTAAATACTAAATCTAACACAGCCAAGTTCTTGTTGGCTCCTCTATTCCCTAGGACGCAATCATTGTAAAGAATTTAGGATGTCTCTATTCCTGGCTGACCCAGGTGTTTGTTTTTTCCATTGTACTTTAGGAAGATTAAAGTCTCCCATAACGAAAACCATACCGTTTATTAACATCTTGAAAATATCTTGACCTTTCATGACAAATCATTAGTCCGTAAATGTACATTTACATCCAGTGGCACCTGCTGATTTTCTACCTGATTGGAGTTAGAGTGCTTGTAAAACATAATGGATTATCTAGAGGCATATTGCCGTTGATGATATTGGGACTTGTATTAGTTGTGGTTAAGCTTTTATGTTGTTTACGGCAAATTTTGAGCCTTCCATCTGAATGTCGCAGCTGGAATTGATACCCATCAGACCAGGCAATGTTCTTCCAGTCTACCATTGTCCAATTTTTGGTGACCCTGTGCAAATTGTAGCCTTAGTTTCCTGTTCTTAGCGGACAGGAGTGGTACCGGGTGTGGTCTTCAGCCTCTTCAAGGTTCGACGTATTGTGTATTCAGAGATGGTATTCTGCATTCGTTGGTTGTAACAAATGGTTACCAGTCTGCCCGTTCTCCTCTGACCTCTGACATCAACAAGGCATTTTTGTCCACATGACTGCTGCTCACTGGATATCCTCTCTTTTCCTGACCATTTTCTGTAACCCCTACAGATGGTTGTGCTTGAAAATCCCAGTAGATCACCTTTTTCTGAAATACCCAGACCAGCCTGCCTGGCACCAACAACCATGCCACATTCAAAGTCACTTAAATCCCCTTTCTTCCCCATTCTGATGCTCGGTTTGAACTTCAGCAAGTTGTCTTGGCAACACCTACATGCCTAAATGCAGTGAGTAGCTGCCATGTGATTAACTATTTGTTAACAAGAAATTGAACAGGTGTACCTAATAAAGTGGCCAGTGAGTGTATATTAACATCTAAAGAGGCACACATTTTAATAGTAGGGGAAGCTGGGATGGGCTTAAGCCCAATTCAGTAAACAAAGTGCCCATGGAGGTAATGTAATATGCATTACATGGCCCTGTAGTAGAAGCATGGCGGCTTGGACACAGGGCTCCCTTGTTAGGTAAGGAATGGGGGGGGGGGCGACTTTGTGCATACCGTATATATGTGTATGGAGTGTGTGTTGGTGTACAGTGTTAGCTTTTGTATGAGCATATGGTGTTAGTATGAATGTGTGTGTCAGTATATGGTGTTTGCATGAGTGTATGGGTGTGTGTGTATAAACATATGGTATTAGTGCATGTATGTGAGCATATGGTGTTGAATGTGTGTTAGTGTAAGCATGAGTGTTTATATAGCAGTATAATGTGTGTGTGAGTGTTAACAGTGTTAAGAGTGTCAGAGGTTAGTCTATTTTAGTGGGTGCTGGTAGAGGAGACAACAGGGGAGACAGGGAGATGAGGATTGGAAGAGAGAGATAGTATGTATGTGTGAGTATTGGTGTTAGAGTTTATTTTGGTGTATGATGTTAGAATGAGTTTGAGGGTTGGTATGTGTGTCTTAGTGGGTGCCGGTGAAGAAATACTGCACCCAGGACATCCCCTGCTTTCATAGGTGTTAGCTAGCCAATAGTAAAGCAGTGGCTATAATTGATTTGAGAGACAATACACTAGCTCATCAGCTATTTCTCAGCAGCCAATGAGGCCAGCTCACATACCAAATCTTCAAAGTCCTAGGAATGTCTTCTATCCCTTCAGTATCATAGAAATATAGTTACTTGTACTTTGCTTTTCTCATTGATTTTTTTGAACTACTATTTTCATCCTGAATCCTTCTTGCTATGACATTCCTATGTAAAATATATTCCAAATTCGCAAAAAAATGATATTAGGACCGTGCACACAGTCAAATTTCCTTATGTTATCTTTAATTAATTTCTTTTTATAAACAATAAAACACTTACAAAACTGTTTGAAAATAAAACATTTTTAGTTAACTTTATACTGCCCCAGAATCATTCACATCTAACGTTCAACCTCATTTAAATTCTTGCCTTCTTTTAATTTGAAAATAACATTATCTGAAGCATATTTATGGTAACCGCCAACACAGTTTCACAAAAATTTAACATATACCCTCCAAAGATTAACTCATACATTTTAAAAACATGGACTTAATGGTAGAGGGGACAATGGGAATAATTTCAGGCAAAACTGGCTCCGGTCAACTTCTACAAAAGTCGTAGTTTACTCTGCATCACAAGAAGGTGTCCTTTTCCAAGTGAAATATTAATTCTCTGTATCATTCATAAAGTTCATCTTTCCTGTGACTTATACTTATAGAAGTTCTTGGGCAAAAATGACCCAATCCAACAATTGCAGTCAACACTCCTTAACTGTAAGAGTCTTGTTGTTTTGCCAGATGTGTAGGTGCTTAAGTTGTAGCAGTGCTCCAGTTCGAAAAAGCCATTAGATACATAGCAGCATTTCTCTGTTGCCGTGGTCGAACCATATGATGGCAATTACTGTGCCGGGATAGAAGAAGTAAAGGGCACTGAAGTCACTCGCTGCTGGTTTTTACGCTTCCTGTTTCCTCCATCATCATTGTTCTTATTCCGAGTTCTGTTCTTCTTTTCCTTCCCTTGCTCATCTTTATTGTCTTTTTTCTTTCCTTTTACTCCTGCAATCAGTTAACACATTTGTTGGTTACAGAACTCACAAAATTCATAAAAGCATAAATACATGGGGTTGAATTCATAAATGAGATTTGGTTAACACAAATGGCTAATCTCCTGGTTTGAGTTGTCACTGCTTATAATCAGTGAGGACTTGACATAGGAAGTCAACTCACTGGTGGTTTCCTGCAAAGGAAGGTGGTTTCCCACAAAGAAAGCTGAGTTTTTTAAAGTCTACACTCAACATCCTGACGTGAATTCATCTTGGGGGTATTTTATTGAATCTTATGGATTTTAACTCTGCACAATTGCACACGCATACAGTATCTCACAAAAGTGAGTACACCCTTCACATTTTTGTAAATATGTTATTATATCTTTTCATGAGACAACACTGAAGATTTGACACTTTGCTACAATGTAAAGTAGTGAGTGCACTGCCTGTATAACCGTATAAATTTGCTGTCCCCTCAAATCTAACTCAACACACAACCATTAATGTTTAAACCATGGCAACAAAAGTGAGTACACCCCTAAGTGGAAATTCCAAATTGGGCCCAATTAGCCATTTCCCCTCCCCGGTGTCATGTGACACGTTAGTGTACAAGGTCTCAGGTGTGAATGGGGAGCAGGTGTGTATAATTTGGTGTTATCGCTCTCACACTCTCTCATACTGGTCACTGGAAGTTCAACATGGCACCTCATGGCAAAGAACTCTCTGAGTATCTGAAAAAAGAATTGTTACTCTACATAAAGATGGCCAAGGCTATAAGAAGATTGCCAAGACCCGAAACCGAGATGCAGCACGGTGGGCAAGACCATACAGCGCGTTTCACAGGACAGGTTCCACTCAGAGTAGGCCTTGCCATGGTCGATCAAAGAAGTTGAGCACACATGCTCAGCGTCATATCCAGAGGCTGTCTTTGGAAAATAGACGCATGACTGCTGCCAGCATTGCTGCAGAGGTTGAAGGGGTGGGGGGTCAGCCTGTCAAATTGGTCTGCATGGCTGTCGTCCGAGAAGGAAGCCTCTTCTAAACATGATGCACAAGAAAGCCCGCAAATAGTTTGCTGAAGACAAGCAGACTAAGGACATGGATTACTGGAACCATGTCCTGTGGTCCGATGAGACCAAGATAACCTTATTTGGTTCAGATGGTGTCAAGCGTGTGTGGCGGCAACCAGGTGAGGAGTACAAAGACAAGTGTGTCTTGCCTACAGTCAAGCATGGTGGTGGGAGTGTCACGGTCTGGGCCTGCATGAGTGCTGCCGGCACTGGAGAGCTACAGTTCATTGAGGGAACCATGAATGCCAACATGCATTGTGACATACTGAAGTAGAGCATGATCCCCTCCATTTGGAGACTGGGCCGCAGGGCAGTAGTCCAACATGATAACGCCCCCAAACACACCTCCAAAACGAACACTGCCTTGCTAAGGAAGCTGAGGGTAAAGGTGATGGCCAAGCATGTCTCCAGACCTAAAGCCTATTGAGTATCTTTGGGGCATCCTCAAACGGAAGGTGAGGGAACGCAAGGTCTATAACGTCCACCAGCTCCGTGATGTCGTCATGAAGGAGTGAAAGTGGCAACTTGTGAAGCTTTGGTGAACTCAATGCCCAGGAGGGTTAAGGCAATGCTGGAAAATAATGGTGGCCACAAAAAATATTGATACTTTGGGCCCAATTAGGACTATTCCACTTAGTGGTGTACTCACTTTTGTTGTCAAGGTTTAGACATTAATGGCTGCGTGTTGAGTTATATGTGAGGGGACAGCAAATTTACACTGTTATACAGGCTGTACACGCACTACTTTACATTGTAGCAGAGTGCCATTTCATCAGTGTCGTCACATGAAAAGATATAATAAAATATTTACAAAAACGTGAGGGGTGTACTCACTTTTGTGAGATACTGTAACCCCAATGTCTTGTTTGGTATAAGTTATATCAAGCGCAATAGCCCAATAAAAATCGATCCCTCGGTTAATATTCACCCCTGACATTTTTAATGTAGCTCTTAGTGAGATGTTTTGCATTGCAGAGAATGATAAATATAGAAGTTTTCAATGACTTGTATTCATTTGTTACCATCAGTTTATTATGTATATAATGTAAAGGCATCTGTTGACTTTAAAAAGATTTTAATGTACCTCTATGCAAAGTATTCTACTCAGTAAATTCTAACCCAAACATATAGCAGTGTTACGGGAACTATATCCCTTCAGCTCCATAAATGGCAATTGTGTGTGGGGCCCCATGGGGATTAACAACTTACTTTATTTAGGGCTTAAGTAAGTAAATGCAGTTAACTTTGTTTTTTTTTTATACCCTCCATAAAACAGGCCAGGCAGACACCAGTTTCATAAATACACTAGTCACTGGACGGAATAATACCTGTTTTTTTATTTGAAACATTTAAATTGATAATACAACCCCATTGGTAGATAATAAAGGGTTTACTTGTCATAACTCTGAAACTGTAGGGCAGAATAACAATAGGGCAAAAGGGGCATTTTCCCCTGGTGGTAAGGGCCCCCACTTGCCTCTTGTTTGCTGCAGTGCTGTTTATGTGTGTGCTTGTTGTGTTTGGTGATGTAGTAGCCCAGATGGGTGTATAGGGCCTCTTCTGCAGCAAGAGTATTTTCGGAGAAACCAACACGGTTCTTTTTTTCTGGAATATGATCAGTAATGGCAGAAGCAGCTTCTCACTTTCAGCCATATGGATGGATCAGCCAATAAGCTCCTTTTGTACTCTACTTGAAAGGAAAAGTTAGGGGCCACAGAGTTACTGTGTTAGGATCCTCGAGAAAGCTGCAAACACAGGAGCAGAGACTCCCTGTATCTAATATTGGGTCCATGTGTCTGGAAATCAGTGTATATGCATGTGTGTGGGGATGTCTTTGTATGAATACATGTTTTTTGCATTATGCCTTTGTTTGTTTATGTATCTCGGGGTAGAAGCACAAATAAAAAGGAAGGAATTACCAGGACATAAGTAGAGATTTCCTTTTATTGTATTGTCTAATACCTAGTTATGTTGCCTCATTGAGGTTGTGTTTATAACTTCCATACAGATCTGTGGGTATCAAAAACCTGCCCTATGCAACGACCCCCCAGCTTTGTCTGTGAACCCCTTTATGTCCTTATAAATATGCTCCCATCTGCAGTTTTCCAGTTCCAGGCCCATTTGTGATGTACATGACTATGAAAGAATTGAAAAAAGGTCCAGAACAGTAGACAGTAAATGTAATAATCATACTAAACAGCCAATAGAAACATATAATTTGATGGCAGATAAGAATCATTCAACCGACAGGATTTTTTCTTCCCTCTTCCTGTTTCTTTTTATCTTCTCTTTCCTATCTCTCCATCTCTTCCTTTCTTACTTATCTCTTGGAAAATGTATTTCTTTATCCTCTCTATTTTTTCTTCTCTCTTTCTTTCACTAGCCCATTTTCTACTCCCTCTTTTCTTTTTCACTCTATTTTCCCCACACACCACTAGCCTTGCTTTGCTTTTTAATATGGAAAGCTTGGTCAAAAAGAGTTTCTTTGCTAGGCATGTTTGAGAAATGAGAAAAAAATATGGAGCATTTTAATGGTTACTTTTATATGAATAAAAACTACACATATCCAAACATGCTATTGTAAGTAGTTTGGTCTGAAAGAATCCTAACATTTAAATATGCCCTTTGAATTTTGCAAATGTGTCGATTAACATAATTATGAGTGGCTTATCACTCACACAGAGTTTCTTCCTACAACCCTTATACTTCAGGTAAGTAAAAGTGATGCAATTGTATTATTTCCATTATTATCGGGTGTATTAGCATTCTTCAACAAAAAAAAAAGCCCGTCCTCAGCAATAGATTGATCAAAATTGGTCAGACGCATGCTAAATTCTGAGGGATCTGCAGTAAGATTCTTGGTTCATTCTGCGAAGCCAATAAATGTTTTTTTACTGGAGCTGTCCAGTCTTCAACAACAAAAAAATATTGTTAGACATTAAAAATTGTAGAAACAAATATCATAATATTTCCATCTGCTTTCATTGTATTTCTGCTTTGGATACAGCTGCAAAAGATTCTTCCAGGCTAAGTATTTAGACGGAAACCAGCATGTTCTAAATACATTTTCCATGCAGTTTTTCTTGCTGGGCTGATAGATCGCAGCTCCAATGCTTGAGGTTTTGTTGTGGAGATAGCATCCGGGAGGGGCATCCAAGTTTATACAGGAAGAATGTCAGCTGGCCCCTTTTAATTAATGCCCTTTTAACAAATGATACGTTATCAGACTAAACTAGAGTCTACAGACCCGCTCTAGAGAAATTCCTGGACCAGTAAGGTAGAATAAACAGGAATCTGCTTCTGTAAGCTTAGCCACTAAGACGCCTGTGGCACGCTCTGCATTTATTTAAATCTTAAAAGCAGTAAAATCAGTACAACACACACCACTATTTTAACATCTACTTCAATTTAGCATTGCAGAAGAGTTATTAGCTACAAGGCACTTTATGTTCATAGATGCATACTTAATAAAGTGTATAAAAAAGTAACTGTCAGGGCCACCCTGGCAACAAACACAGGTCAACAGTTTACGCGTAATCATTACTTCAGAAAATAGAAAAATAAATATTCAGAATTTAGTATAATTTTTATTTTAATATCCACATACTTGTCGATATTATACATGTTGAATTATACTATATGACAAAAAGTAACATAATTGTATTTAGGCCTCTTACCTTTTGGGCATGGAATTTTGGGCAGTCTACATTTTCTCTTTTCTATGGTGGGCGGACATAGCGATACACCCCCAAGCAATGCCTTGTGAACTGTTCGACTCCTCTCTTCCGTGCCTTTCTTTTTTCCACACTGCTTTGTTGCCCTGGAGCATGGACCCCAAGGTCCCCATTCACTCATTTCACATTGTGCTATGAAGCAATAGAAAACACAGAGTTTTATGTACTGTAATTTACTGAGAG
>VKOC01022708.1:0-10540 GCA_009364415.1 Spea multiplicata | reverse complement strand
CCCCCCTAGCATCCAAGTATAAAACCACAAGAGACATACAAGGAGCTCCAGCAAATGAGCACCAACAGATAGATGGGCAGAATCATAGGAGGCAGGCAAATGTAGGGGAGGCAGTATCAGGCCGGGCAAAGGCGGGGTGGGGAACATAAGCCCAGCCGAGGGATTGCGGTCCATGACATGAGCAGAGGAACCCAATATAATGAACGGCGCAGAAAACATTAAAAATTAAAATAAATAAATGAATATAAACCCTTAGACCCCCCCACCCGAACCACCCCACCACCCCCCTAGCACATAAGAATAGAACTACAAGAGACATACTGGAAACCCCAGCAAGTAAGCACCAATAGATAGATGGACTGAATCACATGAAGCAGTCAAATGTAGGGGAGGCAGTATCAGGCCGGGCAAAGACAAGGCAGAGAGCCGTATCAAAGGGCAGACCATAAGCCCAGCCGAGGGATTGCGGTCACAGCGGACAGCAGGCAGAAAGAAAAAATAAATAAAAACATTTAATAAACCTTAGGAAGAGTAATGTAAAGCAACAACAATAATAATAACATGTAAAGGTACATAACGGTTATGCGTTGGCAGGCAGCGATGTCCAGAAACGACATGAGCTAACCACCGGAGTGAGAGGCAGGGCATCTATTCCTCTATAGGACCCAAGCGTCGGGAAACCGAGACAGGTGATGGACGTGGAGAAGAGTCTCGAAGAGAACCACGGGTAGGGCCGGCACGGGGACGCCCGCGAGGGTGAGGTGGTAGATCCATACGCCGTCCCGGGGTGACAGCAGGGTCGGCCCAGTCGGAGATCTGCACATCTGGGAGATCCAAAAAACGCAGGACGTCAGGGACATCATCGTAGTGCCGGATGGTGAGCGGCCCGCTCCCGTGTCGGATCACCAAGGCAAAGGGGTAGCTCCATCTGTAAGGGATAGAGAGCCTCTGCAATGCTGAAGTCAGGGGGCGTAGGGCCCTCCGGGCCTGCAGGGTCAGGTCAGAAAGATCCTGGAAGAAGGATACCCGGTGACCGTTCAGCTGCCAGGTGCCCACCTCTCTCGCACGAGCCATGATTGCCTCCTTAAGCCGAAAATCCGTCAGATGACAGATGTCTCTCGGTGGGGCCCCCGGACCGCCACGCGGCCGGAGAGCGCGGTGCGCTCTATCAACGGGAAGCGGTGTGTCAGGTGCGCGGTTCAGGAGGTCGTTGAAGAGGCCCATCAGGAGAGCCGGGATATCCTCGGGGGCGTCAGACTCGGGAACTCCCCGCACACGGACATTCTGGCGCCGGCCCCGGTTGTCCATGTCCTCAACACGGCGGCGTAGATCCTTCAAGTACCGTGCATGGCGATCGCTCTCAAGTTGAGCAGAGGACACAAGACGGTGCTGTTGGGCCTTCGATTCCTCCAAGGCCAGGACCCTCTGCTCCAGGGAGGACAGGTCCGCTCGAAGCACTGACACCTCGTCCCGGACCACCTGTCGGAGTTCGGTAATGAGCAGGGAGAAGTCCGACTTCCAGGGCGCCGAGTGGAACAATTGAAGTACCTCCGGTGGGTGAGATGCGGAAGGTAAGTGCGCGAGCGAGGTGGATTCCTCCGCGGACGAAGAGCTGGCCGGAGATGCAGCCTCGTGCGCGCTTGAGGCCCTGGAGCCCCGCGTGGTCAGGTCGGCCGGGGTGCCAAAATATTCCCGGAGGGAAGATGTGGAGGACCGAGGTCGACCCCCGGGGGTCGAGGAGTCAGATCCCGACTTTTTGGAGCGTCCCATGATGGGCATGCGGCTATGCGGCGGCGGGAAAGTGCAGGCGGCGGCGGAGCAGTCAGCTCAAGCGGCCATCTCTCTCGGCGGTCGGACACGCCCCCGTTTTATAATTTAGAGACCTTTTTTTCCCTATAATTTATTATAAATTCATCAATAGTGCATACCTCCCAACATTTGAAAACGTGAGAGGGACACTTTTTTGTTTTTTAAATCGCTCTTGCACAATTCACCAATACAAGCAATTGCATTTTACAATGTCGCGCTTGCATCGCCACTTAACCCCCTTGCGACCAGGACTCCTCCCTATAATCGCTGGTGGCAGCTTCAGGGACAGGCAGAAAGGGTTCTTCTGTCTCCACATGAGTGTGGAGTTGAGCTCCAACCCTCCCCTGCTTGTTAACCCCTTCAATGCTGTAATTGTGTATTTCCATACCTGGGAACTCTCCGGAGATTGCCGGGTGAAGTACTGCTTCTCCGTGACATGCCCTGCTCCCTGCCCATTTTCTAATTAATGGGGGTGTATCCCGCTGCCGTCAGCGGGACCTCCCACGGATCTCAGCGGGACCTCCCAATGACGTCACGGGGAACTCCCACCGAAGACATGGGACCGCCAGCCGACGTTAGTAGGCAGTCCTGGCATGTCCCGCAAGGGAAGGCTCGGGGTAGCTGGAGTCCAGAAGTTCCCAAGTATGTGTATGACACCATTGCAGCATTGTAGGGGTTAATATTTTCCCCACAAGTAGGCTGATGATGGCCAATAGGAGTAATCTGATCATTATGGCATCCCATGGATGAAATGTGCACATTCCAGTTTTGACTCCACAATGTCTGAGAAACATTACTGATCTATGCATGTGGGATATTGCTGTACTCGGGGGCATGCTACTGAACACAAATCAAGACCTAGTTTGTTCTTTTACACATCCACTCAGAAAAATAATCATGGTGAAACCACAAAGTGGATGTGAAAAATGTTTTCTTTGGAAGGTGCCGGTGTGGAATCAGCTGCATGGGACAGGCCAATATGCCCCTAACTAGATTCCCTGAGCTGTCTAGTTTGGAAAATATATAGTTTTAGTGTTTTAAAAATATGGGACTGGCTGGACTCTACGTGTTTCAGATGAGACGTGGATCCAGCAAACTGATCTGTTAAAATTCCATGTTTGAAAACTTTGCATGTTACAAATTTGACCCCGTAGTGCCAAAGAGACATGCCCTACTCATGTATATGGGGTATTCCTGTACTCATTGGGTGTTTCTAAATACAAATCACAAGTTGTTTTCATAATTTCAGGTACCCAGAAAAAATACTAAAATACCGTGTTTGTATAGAATTGGTTTGTTAAAAATGAAAATTGTACTGCAATGTTTAGGACAGACTGGCACTAAAATGGTTAAATCAAAAGTGTTAAAATTCCCCTAGTAAAATGCTTTGGGAGGTAATTTTTCAAAGAATATATACCTTTGGGGGCGTGGCTGACCGCTGGACAAGATGGCCGTGTAGTCCCTCAGCTCTCCCTACAAGCTCTACAAAAGCTTCTAATTTAGCGACTGAACCTGTTTCTACCCTCCACGGCAACCAGCCTACCGTTGCAGTATGCCCGGAGGCTCTCGGAAAGCTGCGAGAAAGTCATCGGTACCGGACATATTTCATAGAAAATCCTCTTCAGCGGTGCCTGTCGCGGCCTCTTCACCTTCGCATCTGGGCCTTCTTGAAGACATGGCTGCGGAGACCGCGTGTTCCAAGCAGGATATTGCGGACCTCAAAGACCTGGTTCTTTCAGTCAAGAAAGACATTATCGAACAACTTAGCGACGAATTACAAGACCTGAAACGTGATATATCGTCTATTGGGCTCCGCACAGACGCTCTTGAGACGGCTCAGTCCGCGATGCAACAGACTCAAAGCACGTTGCAATCCAACATAATTTCCTTGCGCCAAGAATTGCAATCTCTTCACGATGATCAAGAAGATCTCGAGAATCGATCCCGCCGGAGTAATATCCGAATTCGTGGAGTACCCGAAACTTACCAGGACGTTGATGGGGTGCTCTCTGACTTGTTTAGCACACTTCTTCCTAACACGCCGCAGGAGCAGATAGTGGTTGAGAGGGCTCACAGGGCCCTGCGTCCCAAGCCCAATCCTCGTGAAAGACCGAGGGACATAATTGTGCGATTACGAGACTTTCCCATTAAGGATGCTCTAATGAAGGCAGCCAGGTCAACCTCACTTACCGTTGGCAATGCAGAAGTCCAGTTCTTCGCAGATCTATCACCCAAGACCCTCCAACGTCGTAGGGACTTCAAGCCGCTTACAGATCACCTTCGGTCGCTGGAGGTTCCATATCGCTGGCGCTTCCCCTTCGCCCTTCAGGCCACAGCAGAGGGAAGGAGCCTCACCATCAAGTACGTGACGGAGGCTGCCGTGCTGCTTAAGGAACTGGGGCTTCCGCCGCTGATCCTTGGCCGCAAGAGGAGACGACAGGATCACTCGGCTACGTCCTCGGACACAGGGTCGGCGATCGCGACAGCTCGTTCTCCGCTAAATGCTACCGCTGCCGGTACCGCGCCGGAGATTGCCTTACCTTGAGGGATGTCGGTGACTCTACAGCGCGTAAGGTGTTTGCATCCCGGCTCGCTATGAGATCCTCTTCGGGCTCTCTCCAAGAAGTCCGAGTCGCAGTACACCTACAGACGTTATATATGACTTTCTCCGATGATACTGCTTTGGGTTGAGCCTGTCAGATAAGTGGTTTACTATACGCACACATCTAGTTACCGTGTTTTATTATGTTTTATTTCGGGTTTTTTTATTTGCGCCGGATTCCGTTTTTGTGGGCTCTTCTCTACGTTATCCCCAAGTGTTGGGGGCAAGTTTTATATGTGCACACTCCTGGTAGCCAGGGCTAAATTCAGGGGTCAGTCTGGTCATATTGGAGCTGGGGAGAGATCGTTCGTTCCCGTGGTCAGTTAGATCCCCCTATTGACCTTAGAGGTCACTCTACTACTTGATGGTCGTCCTGCCCGACCGGTGGTCGGCAGTAGTCGGCAAGTTGCTATCAAGTGGTAGCCAATTTGACTGTATGTTGTTGTTTATTGCTACTTCTGCTTTTTGTTTGTTTTTTTTCTCTTCTTTCCTCTTTCTCTTCTCTTTTTTCTATTCCTCTCTCTTCCCCCTCTCCCTGTCCCTTTCTCTTACTTGGGAGAAGCCGCTGTTCGGGGCTGCTGAGGCCATGCTTCTTTGGTTTGGCTCTTCTATTTATGCGTTCTCACTACCGTTTCAATGACTGGGCGGATTAAGATCATTACACATAATGTTAGGGGCCTCAATACCCCCCATAAGAGAACCATGGCTATGCGGTACTATCAACATCATCACTGTGATATTATCATGCTGCAAGAAACTCACCTGCGCACCTCCTTTGTTCCGTCCTATTGGCACAGGTCCTTCGGGACGCACTTTCATGCACCGCACCCGAGGCTGAAAAAAAATGGCGTCAGTATCTTTATAAGGACATCTCTAGGGTTTCAACTCAAGGAGAGACATTCAGACAAATGGGGCCGCTTTCTATTACTCATCGGAACATTGCGCAACCAGCCCACAGTTCTCTTAAATGTTTATGCCCCTTCCACCAGTGACACTTCTTTTTACAATCGCTTATCGGATATTTTGTTGCCATACCGTTCTCACCGTATTATAGTGGGCGGGGACTTCAACGCTGTCTGGGACCCGTTCCTAGATAGGAGGGGTCCGCAAACCATTTCGTCTACATCGCCCAACACGAAACACCTCAAGGATTTTGTCCGTACCTCAGCCCTTGTGGATATATGGAGACTGCTGCACCCTAAAATGTCTGACTTTTCTTTTTTCTCCTCTCCTCATAACTCCTACTCCCGTATTGACTTTGTTTTTTTAAGCCAGAACATGGTTACATCCGACATGTCTGCCACCATCCACCCCATCACGTGGTCGGATCACGGCGCGGTGGAATGCACCCTTGAGTTCACTGATGCTCCCATCACTTCTCCCAATTGGCGACTAGACGAATTTCTTCTAACCGACCCCTCGGTGTTGGAGGCTGTTCAACAAGACTTGACTGAATATTTTCATTTCAACGAGACTCCTGATATGGACCCCACCGTGATCTGGATGGCCCATAAAGCTTTTATTCGTGGATCATTTCTCAAAATCGCCGCCAGGCGCAGACGCGCGCGTCGCCTGGAAGTGCAGTCGCTCACAGATAAGCTCACTCAGCTTGAATCTCAACACAAGCGCTCCTTATGCGACTCAACACTCCGTGAGATTATCCGGACTCGAGGTGAACTGAACTTGCTTCTTAGTAAAGCGGTCCTATACTCCCTCAACCTCACGAAACAAAAATTCTTTGAGCATGCGAATAAGCCGGGTGCTATGTTAGCGAGGCGCCTGCGAGCTAAGAGGAAATCCCAAACCATCGGAAAAATCATAGACAGACATCATAACGCCTGGGTGAATCCCACTGATATTGCGGACCAATTTGCTAAGTATTATAGCTCCCTCTACGACGGCAACAAAGCTCCTCTTAATAAATCGGGATCTGGACATATTTCTGACTTCCTGGGATCTCTTTCGCTCCCGCACCTATCGGCGATCCACTTGGATCATTTAAACAGTCCCTTTTCGGAAGATGAACTCATGCGCGCACTCTCCTCCATCAAGCCCTCCAAGGCTCCAGGCCCGGACGGTCTTCCTGGATCATACTACAAGAAGTTCTCCCCGACGTTAAGACCCAGATTACTCTCCCTTTTTAACAGTTTCTTGAATGGCAGGCCGATTCCGCAAGATATGTTAACGGCCAGGATTATCGTGATCCATAAGGAGGGGAAAGACCCGGCCAATTGCGGGAGTTATCGCCCCATCTCCCTCATTAACGCGGATACAAAATTATATGCAAAACTGTTGGCGACACGGCTCAGCCCCGTTTTATCCACATTGATACATCCGGACCAGGTGGGCTTTCTACCCAAGAGGGAAGCTCCAGATAACATCAGGCGCACCCTGGATTTGATTGACGTTGCGAAATCCACGAATCAGCCAACAATGCTTCTAGCGCTAGACGCCGAAAAGGCGTTTGATCGCATAGACTGGCGCTATATGTGGACGGTACTACAATCGTTTGGTTTTGCTGGTCGTTTTCTCCAGGGCATACGTGCCTTATATGACTCCCCAAAGGCGACGATTGCTCTCATGGGCCATGAGTCTTTACCCTTTCCGGTGTTAAATGGCACCAGGCAGGGATGCCCGCTGTCGCCTCTCCTATTCGCCATTTGCTTGGAACCTCTGGCGATTGCGATACGGTCCAATCCGGACGTGCGAGGGGTGGAGACTCATGGGCAGCAATACAAGCTTAGCCTATTTGCAGACGATATCCTGTTGACCGTGTCGAATCCTCTTGTCTCCCTCCCGAACCTATACGCCACGCTACAAGTTTTTTCTAATATCTCCGGATACAAGGTTAACGAATCTAAATGCGAGGCTCTAAACATAAATTTAGCAGCGCCCCTACTGTCTTCTTTATCCGCTGCTTTCAAATTCACATGGCAATCGAAGTCCCTCATTTATCTGGGTATTCATATAACTGCTTCCTCAGACACGATGTACCAGGCAAATTACTCACCCTTACTCTCTGCCCTGCGCACGGAAGTTCTGCAATGGTCCCGCTATACTATCTCTTGGCTGGGGCGAGTTCACGCGATCAAAATGACCATATTACCTAAGCTACTGTACTTGTTCCGTGCATTGCCAACTCCAATACGCAAGCCCGAACTAGAGGCTTTCCAGTCATTTTTATTTCGTTTCATATGGAATAACAAGAGAGCCCGCATCAATAGGCGCACGTTATACATGCCTAAATGCAAAGGCGGACTTGCGGTTCCAAATCTCCACCTTTATTATTTGGCGGCCAGGGTCGCTCAATTGGAATCCTGGTCTCTCCCAGAGGGCACCCTCCCGTGGGTGGACATCGAACGGGATTTTGCGCCACATCGTCAGCTTCCTTGCCTTCTCTGGACAGATGTCCCGACCGGCTTAGTGGCGACTTTTCCGTCTTCAATGAGGGCCTCCTTAACAATCTGGAGGTACTGTCGCTCTGCCTTGCAGCTCTCCGGGGATACCTCCCCTTTGACTCCCGTATTTTTCAACCCAATGTTCCCGTCGGGAATGGACAGAGGGGACTTGTTCGGGTGGGTCAGTTGGTTCATCAGGATGCGGTCATTCCGTTCCACGAATTAAGTGCATCTCGGGGCGCACCTCCATCAGAAATGTTTCGTTATCTTCAATTGAGGCACTTTCTTCTTTCCCTGCTGTCGAGATCGCCTTTAGCGGATGTTACTTTGTTTGAGAAAAGATTCCTCGCGTGCCAGCGCCGCAAGCAGGCCATCACTGCGTACTATGACCACTTCCAGCGAGCCACTTACGTCGATCCTCCCTCCTATCGGCGCAGCTGGCACTTGGACCTACAGAGTGAGTTCTCGACTACGAGGTGGGAGAAGGCAGCATCCACAGCGCATAAACTAACAGTCTGCACGACTGTGCAAGAAAGACTCTATAAGGTTGTAGCGCACTGGTACCTCTCCCCGTTGCGCTTATCTCATATTTTTACATCAGCTCAAGCACAGTGCTTCAGGGGGTGTGGACAGACGGGCACCTACCTGCACGCATGGTGGAGTTGTGCGTCTGTCCAGCCCATATGGCAATCCGCCTTCCGCAAATTGTCCCAAGCCTTCGACATTGTGATTCCAGGGTCTCCGGAGGTGGCCCTGTTGGTGATGGACGTCGATTGTCCCATGCTCTCCTCGCACAATCACAAACTCATACACCGCATCTGTGCGGCGATCAAACTCACTCTGGCTCGGAGATGGAAGGGATCCCCACCGTCTGAGGCCGAAATCCAGGCAGCAGTCTGGCATATCATTATCATGGAGCACCTTACCGCCACTCTGAAAGACGAGCGGACCAAGTTTATGGCCATATGGGAGCCGTGGCTCGCTAAACATACGGAAATGGCTGCCAGGGCGGAATTGTTGGGTCTCTAAGCGACTCCATATTACGTAGCGGTAATTTTCTCCCATTCCTGCTTCCTACCCCTTCTTTTCTCCCGTCTGGGACACTTTTTATTCTTTCATTCTTTACGACTCTTTTATACCAGAAAAATCGCTTCTGAGCAGCTGTTCGTACATTGCAGGTACCATGGATGTCTAGGTACCTTATGCCAGCTGGGTCTTTTGATACTGTTCTTGTTGCATCTATGTACGGTTTTCATGTGAACATGAATGTATTTTAGTATGTCTTGTACTATAGCCACGTTGTTGCGATCCCCCTGTGGCTACATTTATATGTATCTGTTCACGTATGCTTTGTTTCTCGGAAGTCAATAAAAATTGATTTAAAAAAAAAAGAATATATACCTTTATTTAGCACTTTTTCTGGCCGCTATTGGGGCGTAACTCCCCGCATATCACATTTAAAAAAAATCTTGTTTAGAACAGTGCGTCAATCATAGCTAACCCTGTAAGTGCCAAAATAAATGAAAATACCATGCATGTAAGGTGTTTCCAAAAGCAGAACAAATACCCTTTTCCCCCATTTGCACTGGTTATATATCGTTTTTATATTATTTCAAAGGAAAGCCCTGCTTGTGCTGAAAAAAAAACCAATATATAATGTGTGGGGGTGCAATCAGAGTTGAATAAAGTCATAGCAAAAACACAAAAACGTCTCTGGTCCTTTAGTGCAAACATGGTAAAAAAAAAAAAAAAGGTCCTGAAGGGGTTAAAACACGCTTCATTTTTGTCAGCACAGTCATGCATATTAAAACTAACCAACACATTGAATTGAATTCCCATGAGGCTCAGCCAGACATACTGCTTCCATGATGCTGCCTGAGCATCATGGGAAGTGCAGTCAACAGTAAAGCTGCAGATGCTAGCTGTGAACTACAATTCCCATGATTCTCATGCAGCCAGGTGTCCACCATAATTCTGGCCGAGTATCATTGGAAGAGTAGTCAACAGCAGCAGATACATTTTTAAAAAAAAAATTAATGTTAGCCTCCCTCCCAGGACCCAGGACCCTTACACACTGCCTTTACATACACCTGAACATAGACACACAAACACATACACTGCCCTTACACACACCTGCCCAAAAACACACATATACAAATACATATACTGCCCTTACAGACACATATACGCATACACTGCCCTTACACACACACTGCCCTTACACACGCATATACACATACACTGCCCATACATACGCATATACACATACACTGCCCATACACACAGCCATACTGCTCTTACACACAGTTGCCCATACACACACACAATTCGTTTTAAATCACAATCATTTTTGGTTTCAGGAACAATTTTTTCTTCAACTCAAGCTGAAGATGGACCGGAATCTTTTTTCAACCTACTATACTAGATAGAAATATAGATCCAGTTAGAATCAAAGGCACTGTTATGGGTAACCAGGTTTGCCTGAAGGTATGCCATTCTTTTTATGGCAGCCTGGAAAAACAAGTATTTCTACTCTAACCAGGTTTTTGGGGCAAACCTGTAACCTATAAAAGATATATAGACAATTTGTTTTTGATATGGAGCGGTAATCAAGAAAATTTATTTTGTTAGGATTGAACAACAATCAGTGGGTAATACACCTCACCACTACTTATAGTCAGACTGAAGTAAATGTTTTAGATCTAAACATATATATATATATATATATATA
>VKOC01022707.1:0-24621 GCA_009364415.1 Spea multiplicata | reverse complement strand
GTCTTATAATCAGGGTCGTCTTATAATCGAGTAGGTACGGTAAGTGTGTCTAATTTGTATTTACATATGTGTGCCAGAGTGTATGTTGGAACTGACCACTAGAAGGCGCGCCCATGCAGAATCTTCAGTTGCAGGACCTGATTGCCGCAGGGAGGGAGGTCTCCCTCTCCTGCGCGGCTGTTCTGGTGGAGGCGAGTGTGGAGTGGAGGAGGGTCTCCTCCTCCTTGTATGCAACTGCTGCTGTGGAAAAAGATGTTCCTTTGTTTAATTAACAGACAACAAAAAGATAGATAAAAAAAATAGATACAGGCATACCATGCTTTAAGGATATTCACTTTAAGGACATAGTTGCAAGACCCTGTTTACATACACTTGCTTCGCAAAACCAGAAACATAACAGCATGATGGTAGCACGTCAGTTCGTCTTTCGAGCATCTTTGTGTATCTTGAGCTTTTAGTGTTTTGAGATAGTAATTATCCGATGATTGCCATGTAATACATGCATTGATAAGTCAAAAAGGTAGTCCTCTTCACTTTAAGTACATTTTAATTTTATATGAAAGTCTGTATAAGTGGCTGGAAAGTTCCTTAATAAATGGTTCCTGGGATTATGTGTATAATCAAATGACAACACATCTGCTTCTATAATACCATCCTTAACAGATATTAACACGATCATGGAGTTTCTTGCCTTAGCTAACAAATCAATATTTCAAGCGCAGCCAATCTAACTTAGTAAACCTTAAGGGTGGAAAAATGTAGGACAAACCGAAGATCAAATTTATGACAACATGCAGACATTTCTTTACAATGAAACACATGGTTATCTCTCTATTTGAGATGCTTGAATACTGTATTTTGCACGTCTAACTCAGAACCTTTTATTCTCTAAGGTTGAAGGGACTGAGGCAGTATACAGTTTCACATTTGGATTTTTCTGGTAACAGTCGGATGTTGCATATTTTAAAAGGCCTGTAGGCTACTTAGATTATTTTGTTAATAATAATGCAAGCCCATTGTATCTAAATAGCACTCATCTCTTTTTGTAAAGTAGTACATAAATTTATTTACATCAGAGTTTAAAAAACCCCGGAAGCTTGTCACTGTGGTGACAAGAGATCACTTTCTGGCACCTAGGGAAAGTGCTAAGCTGTTAGATCCTACACCTCACCAGCGCCATTGAAATGGCTAATGTAACAGCCTAAAGGTCAGTGCTGCCAGTGTGTATGTTACTGTGTGTTTGTAAGTATATATGAATGTGTCGGTTTGGGTGTGTATTAGTTTGTGTGTATATTAATGTTACACTGTGCATGTAAGTATAGAAACATAGAAACATAGAAAGTGTCGGCAGATAAGAACCAGTAGGCCCATCCAGTCTGCCCAACCTCTGAGTACTTTCCTTTAGTACCTGCCCTTATCCTATATCTACCTTGGCCTTATGCCTATGCCATGCTTACTTAAATGTCTTTACTGTATTAACATCTACCAATTATGCTGGAAGGCTATTCCATGCGTCCACTACCCTTTCTGTAAAGTAATATTTTCTGATGTTACCATTAAACCTTTGCCCCTCTAGCTTATGACTATGTCCTCTTGTTGTGGTAGTATTTCTCCTTTTAAATAAACACTCTTCCTTTATCTTGTTGATTCTATTTAAGTATTTAAATGTTTCTATCATATCTCCCATGTCACATCTTTCTTCCAGGCTATATATGTTAAGATCCTTTAACCTGTCCTGGTAAGGTTTATCCTGTAATCCATAAACCATTTTAGTAGCCCTTCTCCGAACTTTCTCCAACATATCTATATACTTCTGGAGATACGGTCTCCAGTACTGTAAACAATACTCCAAGTAAGTATGTTAGGGTGTGTTAATTTGTATTGTTGTGGAAAAAAAATCCCTTTTTTGCAGGCTCCCAGATCCCAACAAATTTGTAGACCTCTGAATTACATCACTCTTTAGAAATATATTAAATGCATAATTAAAAAATGCTAATGACATAAATTGCTAAGACTCCCCCCCACCCAAGTGAAAGTAAGTGATCTAGCCCATTATAGACATGAAACAAGTTAGTGGTTACAAAGAGGCAACTTCAAAGTATTTTACGATAAATTGCTAAACGCTGTGTGCATCTAATTTTCTTCTGCTGTTCCCATAGTGACTGACTGCATTGTATAATGGATTTTTTTGTTAGACTAAAACAATTTTTGTGGATGATATTTGATGACAGATCTATAATACCTCAGTCTCCATGGTTATGGATTTTCATCATAGAAAGCTTCATTGGTCACAGAAGCAGTTTTATCTGTGTAGAGAACTTTGATCCTATTATTGATTAGTTTCCATAGTGATTAAATAAACAGCTTTCTCCCCTGGTATTGCATGGTGGTTGCACATTACAAAGAGACTGATAAAATAGCTAGCATCAACTTAAAATTACATTTTCCAAGTTTTTATGCTGTTTTCATTTTTAAAACAGAGGTTTTGTTGCACAATATAGTATTTTCAGGCAGGTGCATAATAGAATTGTACATTCAAATTCATTCAATTCAACTTTATTTTTATCAAAATTTCGTACAATGAGGTCCCTACTATCTCATTGATAGTTATGAACTGTGATTGTTGAGTTTTTCTTTACTTTTTTCACTCTGGCCAATCAGCACAAGAGGAAATGATAAGCATTAGATATATAAGTGTGCTGATGCAATTTTAACTTGTCAGTAGCAGTTGCAGACTGATGAGAGTCGGAGTGTGAGGCAGTCAGTGACAGTTACAGTGTTGAGGTTGAGATTGATGCTCATCTGCCATACTGCAAGTGTCAATTCAATAGTGTAGTGCAGAAAATTTTGAAGTGGGATGAATTGGAGAAACTGTAAATATTAGTTCATTATTTATATACTGGGGCTACAGCATATCTTTGCACATTCATGCTGCTCGGAAAATTCTATAGATTGTTGAGAACACAAAACAATTATTAATTGATAAATATTGGTTACAAAATTGGATGTTGGGTTGGGTGAAATTCTTGAGTAGGGTTAAGGCCCAAGACTCAACCATTGATGGTGGGTTTTGTTAACCAGCTGATTTCCTGGTCTTCTCTTCCTTTTCTTTGTGTGTGATGCTCACACACAGGTACACACAAGTACACATCCATCCTCACACACAGGTACACATCCATGCTCACACACAGGTACATTTCCACGCTCATGTCGTGGTTTATACATTATAGGTACTGTTCCTTAAATTAATCAATACCTAATGAGGATCACTACCTATTTACACCTCATTAGGGAGTGGTTCTGGGCACTTCAATTGTCTTAACAAAAGTGCTGCACACTTATCTATCTCTGCAGGTGATCCTAGGAAGGGTCCCACTGCTCAGACCGGAGCTGTATTTCCTAAGGGCCCACCGTCATTGGAGTACTTATGGCATACTATGGCCATAAGATGTAATGGAATCTCCAATTGTTATAAGCCCTATAAACTCTGTATGTAACAGAGTCTATTGCTGAACCTGCTTGCTGGGACAGTCCCAATTTTGGGTCTCTGTCCCTCTCCCCTGCCTATCCCTTCATATGTCCTGCTTTGCAGGGGCAGTGGAAGGGTGAGGCGAGATCTATTCTCACTTCAGGTGCAGCTGCGGGGGGCACAGCAGCCGGATCAGCAGCCTGCAGACGAGCTGGGAGAATGCAATCTCCCTCTAGTCGGCTCAACATTAGGGAGCACGAGGTCACTTCAGACCTCGCTTTACTGCTCCCTCATCACTACAGGCAGTGTACATGTATGTGTGTGTGTGTAAGGGCAGTGTACATGTATATGTGTGTGTGTGTAAGGGCAGTGTACATGTATATAATGTGTGCGTGTGTAAGGCAGCGTACATGTGTGTAAGGGCAGTATACATATATATGTGTGTGTGTATGGGCAGTGTATGTGTATATGTGTGTGTAAGGGCAATGTACATGAATATGTGTGTGTGTGTGAGGGAAGTGTACATGTATTTGGGTGTGTAAGGGCAGTGTACGTGTATATGTGTGAGGGCAGTGTACGTGTATGTGTGTAAGGCGGTATTGTGTATATGTGTGTGTAAGGGCAGTGTATATGTGTGTCGTAAAGGCTGTATGTGTATATGTGTGTTTATGGGCCGTGTGTGTAAAGGCAGTGTGTAAGGGTCCTGGGAGGGAGGCTAACATTAGCCTTTTTCATTTAAAAGACTGACTACTCAATTGCCCAAGTCCCTCCCAAAACAACCTACCACCTCCCTCAGTCTTCACTCTAGGAGCCAGGATATGTTCGTGCACTTAGATGGGGCCCATAGGACTGTATCCAAAGGAGTAAACGTTTATTTAGTGTGCTGAATGCAAGTGGTGCCCTGTCTGCAGAACAGGGGGAGAGGTTTCCACCTTACCACAATGGTGATCAGTCACTCAGCAAAGGGAAGCCTCTTACTCTCTGGGCACTTCCTTCAGCTACTCACAGTATGGTAGCTCCTGGGAAACCCCACTGATCTTATTTCAGTCTCCCTTCAGATCTGCCAGGATCAATGTCTCCAGGTAGGTGATGCGGCATACAGTATCTGAGTGGCTGAAGGTGATATGTGTTGCTTTTTTAAATGGAAAAATAAACACATACAATGCAACACACAGAAATATGTGTGTAATACATGGGGAGCTATATGTGGTAGGGGTGCAATGAAATGAGTAGGAGGCAACGTTAGAGAACATGATAAGAAGTGGTGGTCAAAGAGGGGAAAAGGGGAATTAGAGAAATTAGTGAGAGAGCACATGCTAGAAAAAATAAGGTCCAGGGTGTGACCATACTCATGAGTAGGATCAGGGCCGGATTAACAAAGGGGGTTGATGGAGCTGCAGCTCCAGGCCCCTACCTGAAAATAGGCCAAGTCAAAGCTGATCTGGACCACCAGGAAATTTCCCGGTGGGCCGGCTGTGCAGTGAAGTGACTGATGAGGCCACACAATTGACAGGGCCATCTTTAACGCAGGGCAAAACCCTGCAGCAATCGTGTTCGCAGGATCGCAAGGGCTGCTGCTTACCTGTGCGTTGCTTGCATACACTGTGCAAGAAACATCTCTTATTCCACCCAGGGGAAGCAGGATTTTATGTCACATCACATGAACATACTCTGTTCTTGCTTCCCCTGTGCAAGAGAAGTTGCTTGCACGCAAATGGAAGCAGAGGCCCCTGCAGAAGTGTGTGTGTCAGTGTGGCAGAGCTAAACATGGTGTGTGTATGTGAGTGTGTATAGGTGCGTCAGGGCCTGTCCTGGTGTGGGTGTATGTGAGCAGGGCCGGCCTTAGGGGTGTGCGTGCTGTGCGGCCACACATAGCACCATGGCAGCAGGGGCACCATGCGGCCATCCCATCACCAAGGCCAGGGCCATGCTGAGGCGGCAGGGAGAGGAGGATAGAAAGGGGCGCTGAGTGGTCCCACATAAAAACTTTTTGACAACCGCTCTGTAACGGGTTCACCAAGAGAGCTGTAGTAACTCCCAGAGATCACCCAAATGTATCCTCCTGTTGTCCCCGGAATCACTTCCAGTACCAGCCAGCATGCACACCTTGGAACCCTGCTATGTGTACCCAATAAGTAGACACAACTACCTTGAATTGAGTACAGCAGGAATGAACAGTTTATTATTGTAAAACATACACTCATATATCCACAGAACTACATTAACATAAATTGATACATGTATTCAACCCAACCTCTAATCCCCTGGCAGCAATCCTATTGATGGGATTAATTAAACAATGGAGTTCCTGCCTGTGGTATCTTTGTCTGACAGCCAGGCTGGAGCCATCTCTGAGTACCTTGGGGCCCTGTATGACAGGTCATTCTGCTCGACCCCCTTTGTCTCCTCTGTTCCCTACCGCTGCCCTGCCGGAAAATGACATCATATCCTGACGCTCATCAGTGAAGCTGCGCACACCACAGCAGAACAGCAAGACTGTGGCCTTGCGCTCCCACCACAGGACTTCACCAGGGTAAGTGAACGGCAAAGGGGGGTAGATAGCAAGAAGGGAGGGGGTAGATTGCAAGAAGGGGTAGATGGGGAGAGGGTAGTAGAGGGGGTAGACAGCGAGTGGGGGGAAGTGGGTAGGTAGTGAGAAGGGGGAGGAGATTATGAGAAAGGGAGGAGAGGGGGTAGATATTATAAATTAATATGTGGATGAATTGTGTGAATGAGAGAGAATGAATGAATTAATGTGTGGATGAATCGTGTGAATAAGAGAGAATGAATGAATTAATATGTGAATGAATGGGGAGAATGAATTGTGAGAATCCATAAATGAATATGTGTAAATGATTTATGTGGATGAGAGAATTAATAATTGTATGAAGGAATTGTGTGAGTGAGTGAGTGACTGTGTAAGTGTTTGTGTGTATCATAGATGTATAAGTGATTTGGAGAATGGCAAAGATTTCACAAGCAGGGTGTTTGAGCTTTGGGGACCAAGATGGCATGGGCAGGGTGTTTATGTGACAAAGATGGCACAGGGTGGGTTGTTTGGGGACAAATATGTCTTACACTGGGATGTTTGGGGACAAAAATGGCTCACACTGAGCTGTTTGGGGACAAAGATGACTCAGGCTGGGCTGTAATTTGTGTGTGTAATCTGAGTGCTGGTCAAGTTCTATGTGGACACCAGGGCACTAATCTGCAGTCAGTGTGGCAAATATTTTTTTATTTGAAGTGTGATTGCATGCTAGGGAGTGTGGAGGGGGTGCAAGGGAAATAATTGCCTAGGGTCCAATTTTTTCAATATATAAAGTAAAAATGTTTTTATTAAAAAGATTGTTTTTTCCCTATATTTAATGCATTTAAGGTACATTATTGTTACCAGTGAGAAAAATATATCCATAATAATCCATCAATTAAATTCTCATAGGTGGAGAAGTACAAACAACAAAAACACAAACAGATAATTATATAAGCTGCTACTTGGAGTCATGGGGACATGTGTTCCCGGTGTTAAATACACAAAACTCTTGTCTTATCAAGAATGTAGAACGGCCAACACCATCAGGCATCCAGATTATAACCTCCACAGGGAGAGAGAGAAGACAAAGGGGGTAGAAAATACATAGATGATAACTATTATAAAGTTTTCGTCAATTTTTCTAACCAAGAATCCCATAAAGCAGATTTCTTTGCAGAATAGAAATATATTTTATATAGTTGTCTTTCCATTTTAATGTGAAATTTCAACTGTGAAATAACCATATCCCATTGAATAGGGAGGTTTTGTTTCCAAAGATGGGCAATCGTAATTTTTACGAAAATAAAACAGTGAATAATAAATTGTTTTTCCTTGACGCTACAATTCGGCCATTCTAGGTGTAATAAAGTGGTTACAGGGGATCGATTAATGGTCTTTGATGTTAGAGGGGTCCCCAAACGGACACACCTCTTATGTCTAATATAAGACATATGGTAGAGAAAGCAACACTCACGGAACCAATATTATAATAACTAATGGAGATAATTACTTCTTTCTAAAGTGCGTTAACTGCTCTAAATAACAAGATTTCTTATTAATTAAAGTTGCTAATGATGTGATTATTGCGGTAGGATACATTTAGTATTAATAATAGGTCAGCATATCACCTAGGGCCCCATTGTTAAAAGTATAATATTTCTAAAAGTAACTATAAATTTTATACAAAAAATTAGCACAAATTGCTATGGAGTAACTTCTTCCATGAAAAACCATCAATCCTCCAGTATTTATACTATTATGAATGTTAGGGCATGCACATAATTTAAATCACCAGTTACAGGCACAAAAATTGTTACTCCATCTTAAAGGTGCATTGAGTACTTCAACTATATATTCTTAACTTCCAAATATCAAACTTACATCAAATCAAATCAGTTACTATTAATTGTCTCAAGTTCAGAGAACTAAAAGAGAACTAGTTATCCCGTGTAAAGTGCTCTAAGTGCCCTGAAAAAGAAAAAAAGGAGTATTACTTTCTCAAAGAGCATTAAGTGCTCAAAGCTACTAATAGATTTATTTTTAATTACATTTGCTATGAATATACTTCTTAGGGCAGACAAGCATCCAAAGAATACATTCAATGTTACTGCTGGATCAGCAATTCACATTATTATTATTATTATCATCTTTTATTTATATAGCGCCAACAGTTTACGCAGCACTTAATACAATACATAAATTCAAAGGGTATGACAAGACAAGAATTGACAGACTAAGACAAACCGATACATTAGGTGAAGAGAAGGATATTGGGTGACAAACATAAGGCACAGAGATGGGTGAGAGGTAGTGTGGTGGTTGTATCAATGACAATGAAGTTCTAGCAGCTAAGATGGTATGCTTCTCTGAAGAAGTGGGTTTTGAGATGTTTCTTGAATGTTGGGAGGGAGGGTGAAAGCTAAAGGTTCATTGGGAGTATATTCAAGAGATATGGGGCAGCTCGAGTGAAATCTTGTAGACGGGAAAAGGAAGAGGTGATAAGTGAGGAGGAGAGCCTTAGCTCATGGGAAGAACCTAGGGATTGAGTAGGAGAGTATTTGCTTATGAGGGCAGAGATGGTGTTTCTATTGGTGTCTAGGTCATTTTATACATAAAATGGCACCTATTGCCATAAAATGGCTCCTTCCATCAAGAACGCTTCATACTCCAGCATTTATGCTGTGAAGATTACCGGGGCATATTCATGAATTAATCATTGTTTATAAACCCTAAGAAAACAAATATTCCATCCTTAAAGTGTTTTAGGTGCTCCAACTTTATAGTATATAATTATGAATCTAAAAATTAGATATTTAGTATTAATTATATCATATTCCCTTCATCCTCTGAGTGCATTAAGTGCTCTAATTTAAATGTTGATTTAATTAATAATTAAAATTGCTGTTAATGTGATTGTTGTGACAAACAGGTATCCAAATAATACAATAGGTCGACAATTCGCAAAGAGCCCCCTTGTTGAAACTAAAGTATTTCTAATGGTATCTTTAATATTGGGGCATAAATTATCCCATGCTGCCATGAAATATATCATTCCATAAAATCGCCCAACATTTATGCCATTAAGAATACTGGGGGATCTACTTAATCTAATTACTCACCAATTACAAACACAAAAAATATTACTCCATCCTAAAAATGTGATAAGTGCTTTAGTTATAGGATTCTGATATATAATTTATGAACATATTTTTGCAATTATTACAACATATTAGTTGGAGTATTGAGCCTTCCCTCTGGAAGGGGTTACTATATGGAGATAGGTACTATTCCATGCTATATATATATATATATATATATATATATATATATATATTACTTAGAAATAACTATGACATAATAATGGAGTTTAATGTGGAGCATTAACCTATTATGAGCACTATAATATGTTAATCTTAGCATTTTATGAATGTTTGGTGTCTCTACTCTGGAGAACTAGCTTTTTCTTAGATTTTTTCCCTTTCTTTTTTGTCAAGGGCGCGCCAGAGAAGTAGTCTGCACAGGGCGCCTGAATGCCTAAGGCCAGCCCTGTATGTGAGTGGGTATTGGTGTGGCAGAGTGTGTCATCGTGTGTTTGTGTTAGTGGGTATCGTGTGGCAGAGCCTGTGCCGGTGTGCGTGTGAGTGGGTGTCGGTGTGGGAGAGCCTGTCTCGGTGTGTCCTGTTTTGGGTGTCAGTGTGGCAGAGCATGTCCTGGTGTGTTTGTGTGCCTGGGTGCCAGAGCTTGTTCTGTTTTGGGTGTCATGTGTGGCAGAGCCTGTCCTGGGGTGTGTGTGTGGGTGCCAGTGTGGCAGAGAGGGGTGATGTTTTCAAAAGGCTCACAATACGATCTACATATCTGAATCTGAATTATATGTATTTTGAAGATTGCTTTTAGTGGCAAAAGACAGGGGGATTAGGGAAGCCCCCAGCAACCCCCCCTCATTGACTTAACCCTTTGGAGCTTAATGTGGTGTGGTGTAACCTTGAATGAGAGAAAATAAACAAATAACAGAGAAACGTGTCCCTCTTTGCATTAGGTAAAATAAACTATGTCAACAGGTGATGAGCATTGCGGTCCTGCTTAGGTTACCTTTCAAGGTTACCCAGCTGATGATTTAACAAGCTACATTTCCATTCCTGTGTCATGCTGTTCTCAGGGATGATGTCTAACGAACTGTCTTTACTTCTTGTTATCACGGTTACTCACCTGGTTGCTATCAGCCAACCCCTTCCAGGCTTTTTAAGCAGCTAGCCCCATTTTCTCACTGTCCTTGCGTTTGTTTTACTTCCAAGTATATTCTTGGGTTCCTGCATTCCTGTGTATTACCTGGCTTCTTCTGCATTCCTCCTGGCTCCTGTTGCCGGGCATCGATACCCTGACTTCGCTGATCTCTGCACTACTGACTCAGCCTGTCTGATTACAGTGGTACAATCCTACCATCAATTTGCGCAGGGCATACATTTTGTCTTGGTCTCCTGCCTGCTCTAAAACTTGCATACACAAGGTAGTGAGAATTCTTAGTACGTCTTCAGTTCTGGAGTTGCTTGTTGAGTACCAGCAAATCCTCCTGCCCAGTTAGGGCCAGCTACTTCTTTGTGAAGGAAAAGAGTGGTGAACTGAGACCCTGTATTGATTACAGGGGTCTCGATCAAATCACTATAAAGAATGCCTATCCTATTTCTCTTATCACTAAGCTGTTTGATCGTCCCTAGGAGCTCTAAGGTGTTTACAAAACTCAACCTGTGTGTACAATTTGGTACGGAGCAAGGAGTAATGCTTCTGCGGTCTTACAAGACTTTGTAAACGGTGTCCTCCAGGACATGCTCCAGCAGTGGGTGGTAGTATATCTGAATTATAGATTAATACATTCCGATTCCATGGAAAACACTGCGCTGATGTGATGTGACCTGTGCAGAAATTACGAGAGAATAACCTCTTTTGCAAGCTTGAAAAGTGCGAATTCCACCAAAAACAGGTTACTTTCCTGGGGTACATAATTTCTGAGACCAAGAAACTCCCAAGAAACTTTCGGTGGTGCTAAAGGGGCCTGGACCTGTAGATTTGCACCACTGTCAATGGTTTCTCGGGTTGGACAAATTCTTATTGGAAACAGACATGACTAAGAAGGAAGGTGATGCCACTCTTGGGGTGTCCGAAAGCCATTGCTGCCTTTGAGTCTCTCAAGGCTGCTTTTGCCGCAGCACCTATTTTGGTCCATCTCAAACCTGAGTGTCATGCAGAGCCTGTGTTAGGCTAACTAAGGGGTTTGGCATTGGAGGGGTTTACCTAGGCAGATGTGTTTTACAACTAACAGCTTGCCCTCTTAAGCCACTTAGACTGACTGACACCTTGTACATACCAGAGCCCTGCCATAAATTAATTTAGGTTCAGCCTCAGTGGCAATAAGTAGTAACTCCCCTATGATATGGAATTTAGGGTGATGGTCTTCTATGCTGGGTCATCTTGAGGACACCATGGGATCTGTCAATCTTAACAAATGTTAAGATGTAGTTTGATCTCTCTGTGGGATATCTCTCTGTGACACTGGAGGGGCGGGACATCTCACTAGGCAATAAAATTGACTGTTTTTTGGAAATGAGAATCTCTCATGGAACTTTCTATGGATTTGGAACATCACTAAAAATCCTCAAACTCAACAAGGGTATTGAGGTTCCCACAAGTGGATATGGATTTTGTATAAATAGGTTTTTCTGTGTTTCTCATTGTTTTATTTTTACAAACTGTATTATATACTCTGTGTCTAAATTACCACATTTGTTCATATTATTTTTGTAAATAAACACTGTGACATTCATCAGATTAAACAACATATTAATCCAGTTTCCGCCTCTGTGCTCTAACTGAACTCTACCTTCCGGGAAAGCCGGAATAAACCACGTTACTTAATTGTGTTACTTAAATTGGGTTTTATACATTTTTGATCGTTTCAGTGTGGTACTGGGTGTTATCGAAGTGTCCATAAGCTGTAGTCATTTTAAAATATAACTTGGTGGTGGCAGTATATTACCAGTCTGGTGTAGGTTTTTGTGGTATGTTTATGGGTTAAGTGAGTGACCAAAGGGCTGATATCGTTAACCCTTGCACACCCACACCCTATGTGTCCGCTTACCCGATAGCTAGCCGTGACACTGAGCTACCCTAAATCTTCAAGGCCAATTTTATCCCTGTGGCTTTGCCCAGTAGAATGCAACTACGTGATCGGTGACCATGAACTCCTGACTATCATACTGTAATTAAATCGTTGATATCTCACATCAGGCAAAAGGTTTACATGCCTATATTATCAAGAAGATATTCTGGTAGTACATCTGTATTCTACAATGCTAATCCAGCAGAGGAATTACCTCATGGACTTTTTTAGACCTTGGGGTTTGTAGTAAATTTGCAAAAATCACCCACTTGCAATATTCCCTCCTTTTTATTTTGGACACAAGGATGTTGTCTTTAGGGAATTCCCCAAGAAAAATAACAAAAATTACAGGAGCAGTTGGACGCTGAGAGATTATAGGGAAGATAACCACGGACACGTCCAAACATGGTTGGGGAGTGTTCTCTGTTCAAAAGGCATTAAGAGCTCTTTTTGTAAAATCATTTTAGAGTTGAGGGCAATAACATTTTCCCTTCACAGACTAGTTCATTTTAGCCCTACAAAATTGGCTATTTTAGTTCAATCAAACACCAGAGGGGATACGCTTGTAGCTCAGCGACACTTAGCCGAATGCGTTTGGCCTTGTCTATTGGAAGATAGAGGCGTAGAGATCGTGAGTTTACCCGAAACCCCAGAAACTTGATCTCTGTGGTTGGGTTTAAGTGTGACTTGGCTACGTTCAGAAGCCAGCCGTGGTCTTTGAGAAGAGTGATCGTCACTTGAAGATCTGTTAAAAGTTGTGCAGCGGATGAAGCTTTTATCAGACAGTCATCCAGATATGGAACCACAGCTATTCCCCTCAATCTCAGTTCTGCCGCCAAAGGAGTGAGAATCTTGGTGAAGACTCTTGGAGCAGATGATAGGCCAACGGGTAGCGCCTTGAGCTAAAAGTGATGTAAACCTTTGCTTGTATTTACTATTGGCACATGCAGGTAAGCGTCTTGTAGGTCTAGGGAAGCCATATAATCTCCTCTCTGAATCATTTGAGTAACCGAAGAGATGATTTCTATACGGAAGTGTTGATATGGACTAGATTGGTTGACGGACTTCAGATCCAGTACAGGACGAAAAGTGCCCCCCGGCTTTGGGACCAGGAACAAGCGAGAGTAAACTCCCTGAAATAGCTGTATCTTTGTAACGTTTTCTGTAACTCCCTGAGGAGTTTTGATGCTGCCATAATTAACGCTGCATTCTTGTTCATCGATGGGTAAGAGGATACTAGGAAACAATTGCGTGGAGACCTGCAAAATCTTATGGTGTAGCCTTCAGATATAATCTGACGGATCCATGGGTTGCTGGTAGTCTGGAACCATCTTTCCCAAAACATCTGAAGGCGACCTCCCACTTTGTCAGAACCGTCTCGCCCTATCTTGTCTAGCCACTTTAGGGTGAAATCTGGAATCTTTATTTTGTTTCCGAAAGGAAGATTTATCCGATGGCCTGGAATATCTCTGCCTATTGGCTTGACATCTTGAGGCAGAGCTTTTTTAGTTTCCAACATTTGTTTCAAAAGTTCTTCCAGAGGAGAACCAAAAAGCTTTTTTCTCTCAAACCGAAGATCGCACAGTGAAGACTTTGATGCAGAATCAGCGTTCCAGGATCTAAGCCAAACTGTTCTTCTGGCAACCATAGAAAGCCCCATATTACGGGCGGATAGCTTGACCAATTCTTCTACCGTGTCAATCAAGAAAAGATCCTTATCTGCATCCTCCAGAACCTGGTCTTCCAATTTCTGGAACCATAAGCCTTGAGCTCTCGCTACTGCTGCTCCAGCTGATGCTGCTTTGCTTAGAAGACCTGATGCTTGGAAGATTCTTCTATTAGCGGTCTCTGCTCTTTTGTCCATGGTATCTTTTAGGCCAGAAACCTCTCCAATCGGCAACTTATTTTTCTTTAACAACTGAGCAATCTGGACATCAACTTTAGGAAGCTCTTCCCACATGATGTCATCTTGAAGCTTGAAAATTTGTTTGAAGTGTTTAGAAACAAACGCTTGTTTACTTGGATGTTTCCACTCACGCTGTGCAAATTCCATTAGGTGAGGCACATGTAGGAGTGTTACATTCAAGGCAAGCCAAATGTTAAGACTTGCATGAAGCCTTTTTGGGAGGAGCAGAAGGCATTTTATCCTTCTCTGGAGATGAAGGGGTTAACATATTTTTTGGTGTATCAATATAAAGATCACCAAAAACCGTGTGGGGGATCAGACAACACGGAAACCTGTCCTGACACACACTCTTGTGGTCAGACAGGTTTGCAAAGCATAAATAGGCAGCCAAATTTTGAATTAATTGTTTTCTTCTTGTGTGTGTCTATTTTGTTTGTCCTTTTTCCTTTTATGTCACGGTACAGATTATTCATTGCCATTTATACTATTTGTGTTACTTTCATTTTATTGGTTTTGGCTAGTTTGTGGTGTAGTAGCTAATGCTATTTTGCACAATTGTTGATTAAACTGTTACATTTTCACACAGTTTCATTCCTTCCATTTGGTTATGAGATGGGAACTATTATATGTTCTGGGCATTTACATAATTTCCTTTCTTTTTTGGGATGATACAACCCAGTTTCTCTATTTTAGCGGTGGTGCCATGCATGAGGTCGGTGTGAGCGTTTTCAGAGGCAAGATGTTAGGGACCAGGAACCAGACGGACATGAAATGTAAAATGCAATCACCTTTATTGTAATAATAATAATGAACAAAGCCAAATTGTGATCCAAGAGAATATACCAAAAGACAAGCCAGGGTCAGGAACCAAGACGGGTACTCAGACAAGGGGTCAGGAATACGGAGATCAGCGAAGTCAGGAACAAGCCAGGAATCAGGAGCCGGGAGGGACGTCAGCGAAAGCCAGCTAGACCATAACACAACAGTCCCTTGAGAAGGCTGTTGCATACCCACTAGTAGTTGGTAGGTGGTTGTGCCTATCCCTAGAACAAAGAAGTATATCATACATTCCTGCAAATTCTATTTTTTACAGCCATTGACATTACAAAATGTTGTAATAAAGTAAAATACATTGTTTTGCAGGCATTCAGATGGTTAAAAGTAAAAACAAAATTGTGACAGCTGCAAGTCAGATACCTGATTTTTGTGACTGACATGTACGTGGGAGAAAAAGGAGGATCAGAGAAAAAATAGTAATGCACATAGACAAGAACATTAGATTCTGTTATCTAAAGATTTTAGTCCCTTATAGTTTTGCTGCAGAGAGAGAGTTCATGCAATGAATGACTTAATGAATGCTTATGACAAAAAATAGACAATGCAATAGACAGTATTTATATAATGTATTCCTTTTGTTGTCAGGGAATATGAACATGTTGCATAATGCCAACATAGGGAACAATGAACATAGGACATAGAACAAAATATCAACTTTTGGAATATGAGATGATAAATACACAGTCAAAGGTTTAAGCAAGGTTATTACGGGCTGCAAAACAAAATTGTAAGACACTTTTTCATATACCAACCAAGAGGAAAATGATTAAAGTATAGGGATCAATGAAGTGTTTTTTCAGTGTACCTGCCTTACTGAGAAAAGTAGCTTCTGCACTGATAGCAATCACACACAAAGACTAAAGGGAAATAAACTGGATAGAAACATTTAAATACTTACTAGGATTTAACAAAGTGCAGGAAGAATGTTTATTTCAAATGTTATAACATGAGCTCATAATCTAAAACTTTAGAGTTAGAGGTTAAGAAGCAATGTGAGGAATTTTTACTTTACTGAGGGTGGTAGACAAATGGAACAGCCTCACAGTAGAAGGAAAAAAACATAAGCTAATGGCAGCATTAATAAATTAATTTAGTTCTACTAAAATATGTGAATGTGACAGATTCTAACATAAATTAAGTAATTATAAGCATTACTGTAGGTAAGAAAGAACAAGCCATATTCAGAAAATCAACAACCCATCTCACTACCTAATTCCAGGGATACTTTAAGAATGGATGTATATAGAAAAATATAGAACAAAAATTGAAAAGGCACTTTTTTCAATTTTATTTGAAAAATCTTCTCAAATTCTACTGATTATATGTAGATTCTATGATGTGTTCTGAGTTTAGAAATAACCAATATTTTTATGTTTTTTTATAGCGTGATAAGTACAAGTAGCATTTTGTTATTTCAAATCTGATAATCCTGTCCCCATGCCCTATTTGGGACATCTTTCATGTTGGCCACTTCAATTTATCCCCATCCAACCATATTTCTCGAGCCAAACTGATTTAAAACTAGGTATCCCAAGCCCGCAGAACATCTTTGTGCTCTCTAGAGTGGCAGATAAAGTGCTAAATAAAGAGATGATAAAGAGATAACCGCCTGCAAAAGAATTCTTCACGTTGGGATGATGCCAAGTTTAATTTACCTGGAAGGGAATGAGATCTTGCTAGCAGCCAGTGCCTGGGCAACTAACGCCTGCGACCTTATCCTCGAGCAAATGGCATTGCATTTGCTTTGCATAAATCTCTATGGCGAGAACTTGGGCCCTCTGTCTCCTCGTGGGACAGGGGAACTCTGAACCAAGACATCAGCTGCAGGATGATGCTCAGCAGCACTGCGAAAAGGTGGGCATTAGGAGGACCTAAAAAATCGTCCAGGTAATGTATGACTAACCCCGACTACTCCTGAAAAGCCCACTCCAAGAAGGAGCTGAATGCTTCAAAATAGAAACACAAGATTTAGCATCCCATAGGGAAGCATCTACTTAAAAACCATCCTCTTACCCACAGGAGGGGTGAACAGGAAGCAGCCAAAAGGCCAAATGATTTGGCTAAAATAGCACCCCTGCTGAAAAGATAAACCCAATGAACCGTTTGATCAAAGGAAATATATGAAATACAACAGATCTCTGGATTAATGTCATTATTCACCAACCATCCTTGGAAAGGAGAGGAGTAAGGGTATGCCAAGGGCCACTTCTTTTGTATTTTGTCCTGAACTAGTTCAGGATGAGCAAGGGCGGCAATGTGACACCCTCCTTAAATAGAATCTTAAACCCTACATCAAAATCAGACTACAGTGGGTGTGCAACAGCACTGTCCTTATACCACCTCAGTCAAGGAAGCAGGCCAGGAGGACAGGACCCCAGAAATCGAGTAATTAGATTTCTTGTTCCTCTTCTCACTTGGGCAATACATTTGTTTAATCTGTGGGGGTGCAGCAGGTCCAGAAGTGAGCCTGGCAAGAGGCCTGGAAGTCCTGGAATTCTGGGTGTAGATTGTAAGTCAGCCAAGGGGGGAGCATTACCTTTAAGATTTCTTAGCCTCTATTGCAGCAACCCCTCTCCATTCTGCACAGCAGCCCTCCTGATGGACACCACCATCTCTTCTAAATTCCTAGAAGCCATGATGAACCAAACAACATACCATGTGCAGATCCTCTTTAAGTAACCATCCCTATAGCCACCCCCCCAAAGCAACTGACAAACCGCCATCCCGCAATATGGGGTATATTATACTACTACTATAAGTTGTCCCACTCGATCTAGGCCTAGTGATGGAGCCCTCATAGTTAATACTTAACCTTCAGTGCTTTACTTTTTTATTTAGTGTACTCCAAAGATACTTTTTATCTCATCACCATAACAACCATAGTTTTCTATGTCATTGTTTTGATGGATTAATACGATCTGTACTTTTTTTCTAGAGATAGAGCTTGGTGGGAGATAAACAATGATTTTGTTCTTAGTTTTGTTTTGTTCCCTCCTCAAAATGTATTTTTCTGCCCTGTGCCTACTCCTCATTAGTTCATTACTGGGACAAGTGCTGTAAACTGTGTATACTATTCACTACGGCTATTTTGGAAAAATAAAATGTGACCAAGTTGATTTCAACAATATACAGTATACTAAGGATTTATGATCCAGTATTGCTGTTGATTTGATTGGTATACATACATGTAAAAACACAAAACAACATTAGTGCTTTCTGTTAAAAGACACAATATAGTTTTGCCCCTACATATAGTTTTGATAGACATATGGTATGCATGTAGATGGCCAGCCAGTGGTGTAAGGGGGGCTCCTGCATTGAAAGGGTCCCCGTGTCCAATAGCCAGCACCGCCAACGCCTCTCTCCTTGTTTTTCATTCCTGGCATCTTACCTCCAGCCACCAGGTAAATTGCTTTTTTGAATCAGTACTGCGCTTTATGTCATGTGATGTCAGGTGACTGGTTTCTATCACACACAGATTACGCCTTTATGGAGTGTGGTCTTTATAAATCCAAAATGACTCCCTTTGGAGTAATTTAATATTGAGATTCCCTTAGCAGAGTGTAAAGTGATTGATTTAAAAAAAAGAGAAACACTCACATGGTATGCTCCAATATCTCCATAGAGTGAAAAAACCCTGTGTAAATAACACGGGGTTACATGTGGTTGTTGGGGAGATAGTTTTGGCTGTAAGGGTTAACTTGTAAGGGTCATAGAAAGGACACCTTATGTAAGCATTTATTGCGCTTGCGCCGCTTAGTTTTGCCGCCTTTTTTATGTGAAATGTGCTCGCGACTAGCTCGCGCCGCTTAGTCCGCATGCGCCTTTGCACTTACCTTGCGCTCGAGGGCAGCTCGCGCTGGGTTTTGGGCGGGATTTGCACCTATAAAAGGAAGGCTCCTGAGGTGTTTATTTTCACTTACCCTGGCTGCGTTAACTGACTGCACTGACCGTAGAGTCTGGTGAGCGGCGGTTTTCAGCAAGAGCCACGGGGAGCAGCATGGAAGAGCTGCTGAATTGTCGCCCGCCCTCCCTCCCAAATTGTGTTAATATGTATATATATATGTAAAAAAAAAATTTAATTTGTTTTACTTTGTCGTGGCTTTTATTGGGGTTAAGTTGCTCTCTGCAAAGGGAGTGAACAATTGGGGGTTGTGTAAGTATTGGGCTAACAGGCTTTGGGGCAGTTGGCCTTGTTTAAAGTATTTGGTAGCTCTGTGGTTTAGGCCAAGAGCTTTTCTGTTTGTTTGTTACGTGTGGTTACAATTGGTTTAAATGGTTTTAACGGTTTATAAGCTAAATAAAAGACCACGGCCTTTTCATCCAATTTTGGTTTCAGTTGTCATTTATTTATTTGATATTGGTTACAACATTGCACCATACAACCACATGATGTTTCAGTTGTAATAAGATACGTGTTTAGCTGTATTTTATTATTTCCAGTTTACTGAACCCACACAAGTTATATATTGTTTTTTTTCAGCACAAGAAGGGCTTTCTTTAGATGTCATTGTTTGGATTGTATCATATTATTTACTATAAAAAAGTATAAAATATTGTAAACATTTTTGGAAAAAGGACTTTTTTCTAACTTTTACTTGAAAAATCTCTTACTTGTCTCTAAAAGCTAATGAAAAAATCTGCTAAATAGATTCTACTATTTGTCCTGAGTTTAGAATTTTTTTGCACGTTATGGGGCAATAAGTACACGTAGCGTTTTTTCTATTTCAAAACTATTTTTTACAAATTATAAGGTCCTATTGGACCTAGAGAGTTTAGTAGAGCAATCCATTACATACACCCCTTATGTCAGAATCCCTTCTTGTTGAACTGTTTCCACACTGGGTGGCCTCTAAATTGAAAAAAAATCAATGCATATGATTGTTATGTGAGAAAAATCTTACAAAAAGAACAGGACCTGAAGGAATTATCGAAAAAAATATCCAATCATGATTAAACCATCCGATAAAGCAGGCAAAATTGTCATAATGAATACCTCTGACTATGAATTTATGTGATACAGAATCCTTTCAGAAGACCCCACTGTGACAGAACACTCCATCACTGGGGCCCCTGGAGAGGCCTGAGAGCCAGCCTCCTCCCTATCGACTATGGGCCCAGGCCTTTTAGAGACTTCTGTGTGTGAATACAGGGGTTCAGTTTCTGCTGATGTGCCCCATGTTTTAGCACTCAGTGTCTCAAAACTGTAACATCAGCTGGACATCCTGTGGTAGGAAGAAGGCTGATTGTCTTAGCATTATTGCTTGTATAGGTGTGAAGTGTTTCCCCTGTTATTGTGTGTTAGCCCTTGTCTTAAGACCCCCTGTAGGTATGACTAGGTGTCACTGCTGCATACTGAAGCCCACGGGGGCCAGAATGGACTAGAGTGGGCCCTGACAGAGTGCTGAGCAGGGCTAGGCTAAGGCAGGAATTGTGGATTTTAGGGGAGGAGTTTTGGTAGGAGGATATTTAAGTTTGGTGATCACAGGGGTAAGGATCCATTTTGTTTAACCTTACCTGGTGTTGTTTGTCTTTCCCTGTCTATCTCTTGTTGTCTATCTTGTATACTTGGCTGTTTATTGCTTCTGTTCCTTTGCTGTCTGTTTCTCTTTTGTGTCCTGGCCTGTCTTTGTTTTTTGTGTCATTTTGTGTTTGGGTCTGTCTTGTTTCTGTGTTTTTTGTGTCTGAGTCTTTTCCTTTTTATCTGGGGCTCTTTTTTGTGTGCCTGTCTGTTCTCCCCCCCTTTTTTCTCTCCCCTCTTCTTGTCCCCTGCAGGTGTCTGTATGGATTTGAGGTTCTGCAGCAGCTGTTGGACCTCGTGGCTGCAGGAGCGACTAGGCCGCATGCTGGATCCAGCTGGATTGTTCCTGAAGGCTGGCATGGAGGACTATAGCAGCGTTGGAGCATAGGAGCAGAGGCAGACCTGAGGAGGACGACACAGATAGCCCAGGACGGGGCCTGGGAGTCAAAGCAACCCATTTGCAGGCCTTCAGAGGCATACTGGTGTGCAGTGCAACAGCATGGAGGAGGCTTCGGCCCTCGCAGCGTTTCCATCACAGCGGGCCAGAAGGGCCCATGGGAAGGCAGTGATTTCAGATGGCCCAGCTGGGTGTCCTGTGGCTGCTGGCCGCTCCCCGGATGGAAAAGGAGGTGCAGAGTGCAAGGAGTCAACAGTTGCAGGAGGTGGTTCGGCCTGGTATAGGCCTCTGAGGTCTACCGCAGTGTTTCCCCAGATGTGGGTCCTTCAGGAGTCATCCAGGGAGGCAGAGAAGCTGGCAGGACGGCCGGGTGCAGCCTGCACTGCGGCCTGTGCAGATGTCAAGGTAGGGAGACACCGGAGAGAGGCCTAGGCAGCTGCTGTGGGGCAGGAGGTTTTGGCTATGGAGCAGGGGGGCTGGGGAGGCCCCTCTTTTTTCCAGTCTCCATCCTGAAGTGGCATATGGGGGGTTTCCGGCTGCAGCACCCCATCCCTCGCACAGACACACGCAGGCGCACCCTAATTGATGCATCCATCAGGATGGGATGAGTTGGTGGGAATCTGCACCCCAAGGAGGTGGTTTTGGTGCTGCCACTCCTGCGGTATTTCTCTGCGGCGGCACAGGATCATACGACCTTGCTGTACGGGACGGCCAAGGGGTCCATTATTAAGGTTTCTTTTTTGCGTGTTATTTACATCGGGTGCACATGTGTGGGTTGATGCTGAGATGTTTTTTCAGGGGCTGTAGTGTGGTATCTATGGAGCGTATAGTGGGGAGTTTCCTGGGAAGTTTATAGATGTGCTGGGCTTGAGATACTTTGCAGGTTGCATTGCATTTGTTTGTGTGGTTCTGGCAGGTTCTGTAGCAATGTTTTATTTGGCGGCAGTGGAATGGTTTTAGGTCACGGTTACTGACGGACCACTGCAGGGGGAAAGCATGGCTCTGCTCTTGAGAGCTGTCAGTCTAATCGGTGGTTGGAGGGAGGTGAAACCTGGTAAACAGATGTGACTGGGGGGATATGATAGAAACGTTTAAATGCTTAAGGGGAATCAACAGGATAAAGGGAGAGATTTTATTTTAAACGAAGTACTACCACTGCAAGAGGACATAGACATAAGCTAGAGGGGCAATGGTTTAAAGGTAACATCAGGAAATATTACTTCCTGAAAAGGGTAGTGGATGCACGGAATAGCCTTCCAGCAGAAGTGGTAGATGTTAACACGTTACAAACGTTTGTCCAGGCTTGTGATAAGACCGAGTTAGATATAGGATAAGGGCAGGTATTAAGGAAAGTACTTGGAGATTGGGCAGACTGGATGGGCCTAATGGTTATTATCTGCTGTCACTTTCTAAGTTTTTATATGTTAAGGTGTGTTGGAAATGTTTGTGTTCCCCCCCCTGTAGCTGCTTCTTGAGCGGGTTGCACAGGCAGCTTTACACAGGGAACCTTTGCTTTGTTGTGGTGTGAAGCTGCATTTGTCCAGGTCGCTTGCAATCGAGTAGGGTCATACTGGGGTTTTGGGGTGAGGGGGTACGGGTTATCTATTGATGTGACATATTGCATGGTTGAGGGGTTGCAGCAGGAAGCCGATGGTTGTTTTTGTGAGGTGGATTATGTCTCCTGAGCGGTGTCCCCAGTTGGCCTGGGGGTCATGTTAAGATGGAGGAGGGGGACTAGAGGCATGAGAGAAATTATTTCTGGCTTCCTCTGGGAAGCGTTGATGGGACGAGGTTAAGGTAAGGGGGCTACGGTACCGCAGGTTTCTGAACCTTTCGGTACTGGGTTCAGCATGACTGGGGTGAGATGTATTGGGGGGAATCTCCTGACTAGGGATCCGCTCTGTTTGTCAGGTTTGTTGTATGGGGGTAACGTTTTTGATGGGGTCGCCATAGAGAGAGCTGTTTTGTTGGTGCCTAGGGGATAGCGGTGGGGGACCAAATGGTTCCGTCATGGGGTTTGAAGCTGATTCTGTTGGGTTGGTTGATTCGCTTTGCAGGAAGAGTGCCTGTCAGCATTTCCCGGGGCCATGGGGTATACGGTTTGTCCGAAGACTTCAAGTGGGCTGAGGCCGGGCTGCGCAGGGATATACTGGGGTTGGAGGAGAGGTACGCCAGTATTGTGGGCACGCACCTACTAGGGCTATACACTGTGGTGTGTGCGGTTGCTGTGTTTGTACACTGGGGGTTGTGCTGGGGTGGTATGTACTACATGGCCCAAGGTGATTTAGTGGGGCTGCGGGGCGAGTCTCCTGTTTTGGGTGCCGCTGTCTGTTTTTGATCTGCTTCTGGTACGTCTAAGAGGTCACCATCTTTGGGGAGGGGTGGTGGTGTTCAATGTCTTTTCTGGGTTCCTTCGGTTTTTCGTGCACTTACTCTGAACGATTGGAGACTTGCTGGTGCATAGGTTTGTTAAATTTCCCTGGTCTTGATTCGGTTTGGCTTTTCGGGAGCAGGAGGGCTCTGATTCGGGTAACTATGTGTGAGGTGGGGTGAAGCAGGTGCTGAGAGCTGACTTGCTGGTCAGTGAGCTCTTGCTCCACAGGCTGCGGGGAAGTGTTTGGGACAATTGGTGACGGGGTTTTCCAGGGGGCCATTGGTTCATGTTAGTATGGCCTGAGGTCTGGGATATATACTCCCTCTCCTTGTTTTCTTTGAATGGTTCCGCTTAGTGTTGGCCCTGTTTTGGAGAGTTGGCAGGGGTATTGGTGGGGTGGTTTTGATGGAACTATATCGGAGGAAGGGCACTTTGGTTCTTGTGGTTGGTGGCTTTGGTGGATGTTTTTGTGCTTGGTGGTTCATGTTTTCATTCGGGTCTTGCATAGAAGTATCACTGTTCTTGCTTCAGAGGTATCGCTGTTCTTGCTTCATTGGAAGTGGCCTCGGCAGATGGAATTGGGGGTACATCATTCGGGGGCTTACCTTGCGTGGCAGTATAGTGGACTCCCGAGGTCACAAAGATTGGCATTGGTGGGATTGTTTGGGGTGGCAGTACATTCAGTGGGTGGCCCAAGTAGCCATGTTCAGATGGTTCCTGGCAGGGGCAACCCCTTCCCAGGTCTATGGGTTAGGGCTGGGTGTAGCGCTCCTTAGTTTGTGGATGTGGGATCAAGCGGTGGGCATCCCCTCCCTGATTGAGATTGAGATTTGTGGGGCGGTTAATGAGGTTTCACTGTCTAATGCTTTGGACGTTGATGTGCGATAGTGCTGGTGCGGTTATGGTCATAAATGACCGGATATCTTGGTCTTGGTGGGCAGGTTTGGTTTGTCTATTGTGCCCGATGATGCCATGTGGATGGGCTTTTGGGGGTTATATCAATGGATGGTGTTCTTCCGGGTACAACAGGATGGATGTTGGCTCGGTCTGCTTGGCTGCCTCACCATGCAAATGGTGTTTGAGGCAGGTGGTCGGGGGGGCTCGGGTTGCTTCTCCCCTGTGGGTTTTTTCTTCGGGCCTCTTTTGGTAGGCAGGTTATCAGCCATTCTCAGGAGTAATGACCCCGACAGGGACCGCAGTTGGGTATAGCGGTTTGCAGCTGGGTCTCCCAGGGGTTTTGGTGCTTGGTGATGGAGTTTTTGGTGGTGGTTTGGTTATGAGTAAGATTGTTTTGGTTCTTCTTCTTGCTGGGGTGGTGCCGGTTTGTGGGGGTCACCTATCGGCATTCACTAGTTTTGGGGATGTGGTGGAACTGTGGATGGAGAACCTTTCGGTGGGGGCCGCAGTTGGGCATAGCGTTTGTGCAGCTGGGTTAC
>VKOC01022706.1:0-48940 GCA_009364415.1 Spea multiplicata | reverse complement strand
GGCTAATATTCATATATACTGGTAGCAGGGTCAAATATTAATATATAGCGGCAGCAGGGTATAATATAAGTATATATCCGCAGCAGGGGTTAATATTAATATATATCAGAAGCAGGGTGTAATATTTCTATATATCGGCAGCAGGGTCTAATATTTATATATATTGTCAGCAGGGGCTAATATTAAAGAATGAAAAATAACTGCCAGTTTAGCTGTTATTTTGAAATCATATTTCAATCACGGTCTTTACTTCAAAGAGATAAGTACATATTATGTAGTTAAAAATGCACGTCTAACGTGTATATATATAGTGTATATGTACTGTTTTATAATTGGCCCCTACTTTGGTCCCTGGCCCCCCATGTGCCCCCCCTAAATATGAAAGCTGGAGACGCCACTGCATGTGCGTCTACATGTTGGTTCTTTACACGTGTTGTCCAAGGGTTTTTATGTCTTTTTTTATTTATCTGTCATAAACATTTCCAGCTGTCTAGATATGTATTATGTGTTTTGTTAAAATTTTACAGGGCCCTTTTAGGGAGTGGACCCTGGTTGGAGCTTTGAATATTCCCTGCCCTCTTGTAAAGTCTCCACATGAGTAGAACATTGGCCAACGTAATAATTTAATAAGAAACATTTGGGCAATGCCACCTCTGGTCTATCTGTCTTCTCTAGAAAGTGGCCTGACATTATTGGCCACTTTTGTCATTAACGTTCTGGAAATGCCTGCATTATCCATTTCATAGAGTGGCTCAGATTTTTTTTTCAATATGCTTGCCCTCTCTCACATGTATGGATGTGTAAAGCCTCACTTAGAGCACTCAGATTTAGCTGTTTATTCTGTTTTTAGAAAGTTGGTGATCACGCTGTGCAGTTTTGGAAATGAGAAAAGAGATAAGTGTCTCTAGAAAGTCTTGTTAAGAATGAGGAATCAATTATGAATGAATAACCACATGTAGATAAGCTGCTAACAATATTCTACAGAGCCGGTTACATTATAAGATGTGTCTGTAAGCCGCACTTAAAGAATTAAAGTGTTCTATTAATGAAGTAATGGGTTTTTGTCTTTCAGAGAAGATTCCATAATTTAGAGATAGTGAACTGTCTGACATTCTGGAAAAGTGAGATACAGTGATAAAATGGTAATAGGTTGTTCTGATTACTAGCTTACCTCTAGAAAAAAGAAAAAACGTTTAATAAAGTATCAGTTTTATTCTCTACTACTACTGTAAGTCTATAAACTCCTAGGGTAAATTGATTTTTTGTGAACTAAGGCAATTTTGTTTTATGCTTTTTTTTTGCAAAATGCAAAAAAATGTAATTTCAGCTCTGCTTTGGAAATTGATGAAAGGCTTATTAAAAATAATAGCCAAACAAAACACTTTCTAAACCTTGAAAATAATATACGGTATGTAGTAGACTTGTGCAAATGGAATTTTTGGTCCATTCATTTTTGGACAATGGATTTCTTTTCCCATTCGATTCGGATGTAAATTGAAGGGCGGTTCACATTCGGAAACAAAATTTGTCATCACTCACCCTCATTCCCACTCTCTTGCTCTTTTACAGTGAACTTGAGCAAAAGTGTAGAGACTCCGGGCACACACTCTCCACCCTGTTGCATGCACAGAGAGGCCAGAATAATGCAGTTAGGTTTGTGGAGAAAGAGAGGCGCAGAAACGCTTATCTTTCTCCGAGAATTTGTCTTTATGGCTCTGACTTCCTGGTGAGGTTCCGCATAAGGGCTGAGCCTCAAGCACACCCTTTCCACACGTTCCTCCAATCAGGGGAGAGAAAGTGTGCCAGGAAGCTGCCATTTTGTCGGAGTTCACCGGGCTGCTTTAACCACTTTTATAGGTTTTATAGGCAGCTGCGGCTGCTTAAGGATTATGTAGGCATTTAAAATGTTTAACTATGCTGTCTGCCATCTCTATGAGCTTTACAAGCAGGAGGTCTTAGACGTCTTGGACAACATTCATATAATGTTAACAGTATGGCTTATTCCAACACAACAGCATAGCTGGAAACTTTCCAGGGCAGGCTAACCAGAGCTTTCCTTTCTTGTAGGGATGAGGCTAGCCCAAGAGTGCTTTTTGCGGGTGATCAGGGGAAAGGGAGTGGAGAGTAGCCCGGGCGTGGGCATATTCACACATCACTCCCTTGCAGAGAGAAAGAAGAAACTAACCCAGAGACCAAAGGAAGCAGGGTGTCACCTACAGACTTCTGCTCAAACCCTAGGAGTTCCCATGTATGCATAAGAGTCAGTATAGTCCTGCATGTTGAAAAACAGACCAGTATTTAAGTTCTTGGGAGTGTTTCAGCTTTGTTGGGGTAAGGATCAAATTAAAGGAATTCTGGGTACCCAATAAAGATGCAGAGTAGATGCAAATTTCATTCAGTAAGTACAATAAATGAAAGAATAAAACCAAATTCCAAACAGCAATGCATTAATTGAAAGATGATTACAAATTGAGTGTTTTCATATAAAGATAATCCTTTTTGTAAAATGTAACTAAAATGTTTCTCAAATTTTAATTTATTATCACATTTTAGACAAATGTTCAAGGTGAGAATCGAATGGATGATATAGTATAAATATAGTACAAAAAGTACAAAAGAAAATCAAATCTGCTGCTATAAGAGTTAATATGATGATGTGATTGTTCTCATCCCACAGACAAGCAATATATTTGGTCACTTTTACTTCACTGAGCATTTGAATGATATACATAATACATGTGTCTAGTTGAAATATAAATGTTAAGCTAAATTATTTTATGATTCTGGAACATCCTTTGTGATTTTTTTAAATGAGGCTTAAAATACACATTTTAAACTGCACTTTTTATACAGTACAATCAGTATGAACAACATAGTAAGAAACCATCTACCATTTTAAATAAACCCAGCTAAATTGAGGAATATCCAATTATGCTTGCAAAACATCAGTGGAACTAATCAAAATTGATTTAATTTGATACATTATCACTGTCTTAAACGGAATAATAAAGTCAAGTCTACGCTTTTACATAATTTGTATTTCCATAATGCAAATCAGGAAAATTGACCTTCATTTATTAAACCGATCTAATAATATTTCAAAGGCAACTCACATCTATTTCAGATCACTGATAATTCATAAGATCAGCACTGGTCTTTTTTTTTTTTCGTTATTCCCTTCTGTCTCTGACAAGATGGTCTTGCTTTTTTTGTTTAATATGTTAAAGGATATATGTAAAAGGTACATTAAATTCCAAATACACTACATTTTAAAGAACTAAAACTCTGAAACTCTCTTCTTAAGTTATGTGGTTTGATTTTTAAGAGTTTTAGAGAGTTCCATATTTCAGTAGCTCTAAGGAAAAGCAAGATTGAACTGCTAGAGTGCCTATTTCTTGGCAACCAGAATGTTATGTACAGCAGGCAATGTGTGTGTGAACAATTGAACATAATGTGTGTGTACCTTGGAACGTCCTAGGATTGCTGGGGAGGAGACTAGGGTCAACCTAAATACACACACATACATACCCGGGAACTTATGTTGCTCCCTTTTGCCTCAGGGTTTGTCTTTAACAGGTATATATATATATATATATATATATATATACTAGAACAGGGGCATCCAACATGCATCCGCGGGCCAAATGCAGCCCATGGGACCTCGAGGTGCAGCCCACGTGAGATTGGCAACCAGGATCACAAGAGCCCAGCTGCTTACCTGCACTGCAGCTCTCTCAACGTTGCTCACAGACTTAAGCATGATTGAGGGAATGAATCTGTGAATGAATGAGTTTATGAATGAATGAGTGTGTGTGTTAGCATGGATGTGTAAGTGGGGGGTCATGGTACACTGTGACTGTAAGCGGTGGCTGGAAGCATCAATACACAAGGAGGGCAGCTAGCCAGGTTTCAGCATGTACTGGCTGACTTAGCATGATAGGAGTGTGATTACTAACAGCAATCACAGTCCCATCATGCCTAGGTTCCAGCATTTACTGGTTGCCTGGGTATGATAAGAGTGTGATTGCTGTTATCATGGAGTATATATATAACATTGTTGTTAAATTTTTGTACAATTTTGGTGTGTTACTTACTTACTTACTAAAAGTGTGGGATTTTTTTAATTATTTTTAAAGGGCGGGGGTCATTTTTGGTTTTGGCTAAGTGAATCCTGACTTTTGGTGCATCCCTAGAATAATTAGAACTATTTAATTTTTACTTATACAGAATCCTGAATTTGTAGTCACAAAACTTTCTAGGTGGGCCCAGAAATCAATGAGAAGAAAAGTGTCATTTGTGTCATTTACTTTATTTTAATCTGCATATCTTATTAAAGGCCATATTTTCTCACAGTGAAAAATGAGTGCGGCCCCCGAACATATACAATTCTGATGAAGTTGCCCACTGCAGAAAAAACTTGGACACCCTTGAAATAGAATAAGGTTAAATAAAATATCCATGGATTTCATCTAACATATGGGCTGTCAAATGGGCAGATGGGCAGCCCTGCTTTGTTTGTTTTATCCCTTTCATTTCTTTTTCCAGTACACACACAAATGGCTAATATGGAGCTTCATGAAACCATTACATTTAATATAATATTTTTAAAAAAGTATTTATAATCTGATATTGGTAATAAAAAATTGTTGGAGCTCCCCTTCAAATGTTTGTGTTACATTCTGTGTAAGGTTAACTCGCAACCAACAATATGGCGAATTATAGTATACTATATATATATAGTATATAATAGTAACACACATATAGCATACATTACATCATATATATAGGGAGTATATGAGAGGAGGTATATAGTATTACAGTTCTCAGCAAAAAGTTGATACAGCCCTCACATTTTTGTAAATATTTTATTATATCTTTTCATGTGACGACACTGAAGAAATGATGCTCTGCTACAATGTAAAGCAGTGAGTGTACAGCCTGTACAACAGTGTAAATTGACTGTCCCCTCAAAATAACTCAACACACAGCCATTAATGTCTAAACCTTGGCAAAAAGTACATTCTATTCTCTTTGAATTCTATGGTTTTACATATCAGGGCATAATAACATTCATCTGTTCCTTAGCAGACATATCGCAACTGACAACAATGACAGACAAAGGAGGTTTATTGGATTTTTGTTTATCATTAGTGTATACTGCACTGTATTTTATGCTATAATATATATATATATGTATATATATAATATATATATTATATATACATCCCCATATTCCCATACATTACAATCAAGTCTAATTCATATAATATCTTTAAATGACCATGTACCATAGTCGAGTAATTTCAAACAAGGAACTAAATGCATTGTTTTTCAGCTCTGGTGAAAGTATATATCACATATATTTTCACTTTATGTATTCAGTTCTTACACCGAAAAAACTGTTTACAAAATCCATTGCATTGGTCATGGAAACCGTAAAATTCATGAACAGTAAACAGAAAGTACATCAATCTCGACAGCATAATTGCTCCGAAGAAGCAAAGAATATCCTCTAAATCTGAGCTCTCTCTCAACAGATGATAAAATATTTTTATACTTTACTTCATCAAAGTTTTACATGTAAATCTCCATAGATCAGGCTACTCTTTTTTAACAAAAATTTGGGCATAGCGAACACTTTTAAGGTTTCATTTTTATAGTATTTCATAAGACCTTTACGACACACGTGAAATTATTTAAAGCCCTGAATTTGACTGTATAAAAAAAACAGACAAGTGCATGAAGGAGCTTGTTAAGGTAGGACCTTAAATAATATGATTTAGCATTCAGCTATGTGGATCAAGCTGGCGGCAGCACAAAATGTAGTTAGGTGGGAGGCATTATTAGGCACGTCATTCCTCATTTGCCAGGGTTGCATGATGGTCAGTCTGGACCAATATAAATATTTTTATATATTTATATATTTAGCAAATTTCACATAGAATACTAGGTTACATAAAGAAATTCAACAGTTCTGTACCAAGAATAAACTTGTCAAATTCAAGATGGCTAGATGCAGCAACCAAGCCAATAATTAAATATATATATATATACACTGTGATGCTGTAAACCCCAGAGAGATTATTTGTTTGGCATTTGGGTGCAGATGGTATATAAGTCAGGCATATGGATCCCTAGGTTGAGGCTAGACTCCTATGAACCGGCACAGGTGCTGGGCATTAAAACGCCCTGACGCCTGATGATAAAGGAGACTATTGTGGGAAGAGGACGTTCCCCTGTGCTCCCAGGGCAAGGAGAGGCCCTACAGACAGCATGGTTGCTGTTTTGAATAATACTAATAATAATAATAATCTTTAGAATGAGATTGAGGAATAAACAATTTTTGGTTAATTTTATTTATTGCTGTTAACTAAAGCAGTAACACAGGGCATATGATCTCTTATCGACATGATTATAGCATTCCACTCCCTTATTGCCATTATAGTTTATCATAATAGCAATCTTTGCAATGTTTAGCTTTTTTTATTTGGAATCATTTGCATTACTGTATCATTTTGCATGGAACCCCTGGGACAGTTTCTGCATCTATCCGTGTCTTAACTAAATCAATCAAAAAAAATTACTTTTATCAGCGGGTGCCATATAATTATTCTTAAGTTGCCCTTTCATTTTTTTTACAATATGTTTCTGCTGGGTTCCTTTGAAATAGAGTTGTTTAAGAAAACCCTGTTGAGTTAAATAGTTTCAGGAGATTATTTCTGTTGTTACAGCGGGATATATCCTCTTCAAGACTACATCCCCTTGAATACTTTAGTCATTTGTTCCCTATGTGCCTCCATATAAAGGAGATTAGCAGAAATCTGTTGTATATTGCTTTTATTTCTTTTTACACGTTTTTTACATTCTGTCTAACAATATTATCGTATTTGCTCAATTATAAGATACCCCCTGATTATAAAACGACCCTCCAAAATTTTAATATTAATTTAGGAAAAAAGAAAAAGCCTGAATATAAGATTTCCCTATAGAAAAAGTTTTAATAGTAAATATTTAATCACATGTAAAGCTATTTTTCATATTTATATAAAACTATGATTGAGAAAAATTATTTTTTTGTTTTTATTTCGCTTTTATTTGCCACTTCTGCGCCGGTTATGCACACCTTCCTACAAGAAATGCCCTATTACCCCTATATGCCCACACTGCATCCCTGGTATGGCCTTTTAACCCCCATATTTGCCACTCTGCCTCCAAGATATGCCTTTTAACCCCCTATATCCCCACGCTGCCTCCCTGCATGCATTTTAACCCCCTATTTGCCACTCAGCCTCCCAGATATGTCTTCTAACCGCCTATATGCCACTCTGCCTCCCTGATATGCATTTTAACCCCCGACATGCCACTCTGCTTCCCTGATATGCCTTGTGTGCCTCCGGAAACCCGTATACCACCCCCCGACTTACCAGTGCTTCCCTAGATTTGTCCCCCGCGCTTCAGACTCCCTGGTGTCTAGTGGGGCAGTCAGTGGAGGTCTGTATGATGTGTGAAGACGACCTCTGCTGCTGCTGGCCGGTACGTCTGCTGGGGCTTCTATGACTGAGCACCGGAAGGTCACGTCACACCTTTGCTCTGTCATAGAAGCCCTGGTGGAAGTGCCGGCAGCAGCGGTTGTCTGTGCGCATCCCGCAAACGTTCACGTTAACTTGTAGTTAGACCTCTATTTGAGGTCTGATTGGAAGATGACCTTGAATATAAGACGAGAGGTATTTTTCAGAGCATTTGCTCTGAATAAAACCTGATCTTATAATGGTATAATGCTTACAGAATAAGAAGATCTCAAAACAATGTTTTTAATAGAAGTATATTCACTAAGAAAATAAATAACGTGTTCTCTCCTGCTTTTTGATGACAGGTGGACACATTCACTAGTAAGCTGCTGTCTTCAATATGTCTTTATACATAACAGATTTACTACAGACTAGTACAGGCAACTGTAAAGGCAAACATAAATCAAAGTATCTTCAGATACATATTTGTTCAATAACAATGTCCCTTTTAACTTTATGACCTCATGGGAGAGATATTATACAGACTATCCTCAACAGATTTTTACTGCATTGACTTTTGTCTCTATGAAATCCATGGATTTTACATCATATGAAAATATTCTTCATTATATACTCAATCCTTCTATTAATCTATGCCCCACCTTCGTGGTCTTCACATGGTCTCAGGTTAATTCAGTCCCAGTAGCAGAAAGGATGTTTGTTTTTAAAGTAAATCAGCCAATGCCCAAATAGGAAGGAATATTTGTTTAATAATAGTTACATAGGCTGAAAGAAAGACATGTGTCCATCACACCCCTGGCCCCCCACACAACTGGCCTGTGCCTTCTTTGCCTCTTGCCCATCCCTTCCATCATACAACATATTGAGACACATACATTAAACACACTCATACTCACTAACACACACTCCATCTAACCCCACATACATGCTCACACACACATACACAAGTACACATCCATGTCCAATCACACACACAAATCCATGTGACCCCAGAAACACTCCTATCTCCCCGTGCCGAGAAAATAGTTTAGAAAGGGCCCTTCCAACCTGGATCAGTGCGGTCCTGGTCGGAAGGGCCCTTTCTAAAAAAAATTGAGCCCATAAAAGGAGACTGGAAGATGGGGTAGTTACGCCAATGACGCAGACCTTCAACACTGCTAAAATCAGTATAGGTATACAGTAAAGAGTTTTTTGCTTTTCTTTACCAAGTAAAAAGAGAAGAAAAAATTGAACTCATGCAAAAAGCAAACAATAGTTACATAGTTGCATAGGCTGAAAAAAAAACATGCGTCCATCAAGTTTCCCATATCTGTTAATTGCTGTTGATCCAAAACAAGACAAAAAAACAGATTGTGGCTCTTTCCAATTTTGCAACAAACTAGGGGAAAAAATCCATAGCTTAAAAATTATACTGAATAGTATGTTTTTGCAAGTATTCATCCAGTTGCTCTTTAAACGTCTGTACAGACTCTGATAAAACTACCTCTGCAGACTGGAGAATTCCACATCCTTATTGTCCTTCCTGTAAAAAACCCTTTCCTCTGCCTTAGACCAAACACCTCTTTTCTTCCAGTCTAAATGCATGACCACGTGTCCCCTGCATAGTCCTGTTAATGTACAGATTTCCACAAAATGGTTTGTATTGGCCCGAATATATTTATATAATGTTATCATATCCCCTCTGGGACGCCGTTTTTCTAAACATTTATGTCATAATAACATATGGCACAATTATTGTATATGGAAAATTCAACTTTATAGGCATTTAATGAAGAGGCAACTTAAATGAAGTATCAGAAACAGATCAATATTTATTTACTATTTTGAGTATGGTGAATTTGGACAATTAATTTTATAATTGTTTTATAGTATTCTTTTTTTTTTTAGCTTGATAAGCATTGTTAGACATAAAAATATGCCCCTTAAATATATGTATTGTATTAAGCCCTGCGTAAATTGTTGGCACTATATAAATAAAAGATAATAATAATTATAATAATAATAATACTTTTAAATCCATGTATCTATCCTTATAGTTTTTCACAATAGTGTTTTGCAGTTACAACTTGAGCAGGTGTTTTTCTTTGTTCTGTTTCATTATTTTGCCTTTTTTTGTTTTTAAAGAGTTTGTGTTTGTTTTAAAAAAATCTATTATTTAGTTAGTGTAGAACATAGTGGCAGAATGCATTATTTACCCCTTTGGGAATTCAAGGAGTTAAATTATATCAGCAAGGCATTTCAATTTTCACAGAAACAGAGAAATAGATTAACGTCATTAAGAGAAAATCAAGTTCCCTGCAAATAGCTACAAAAGGACTTCAATTTATTTTATATCGAGCAAAATACAAACTGATTTTGTTTGTATCAGTGTCAAGGACAGTGGATTATTGAAGTCCCTGGGCAGAAGGATGTTTGAGGTGGGTATTCTCCTCCTATGAAATCAGCAGTTACACTGTAATCTAGTTCTTATGTCCTTTAAGAAGTCTTAGGGACCTTACTTATTCGCACAAACTTTTAAGTGTGGCATGGATTTCAATAGTTTGTAATATTAACAAAAACATATTTTTTTTATTTTGATGCAGTCTCTTGAAGTAGCTCAACAATGACCAATCCATTTCAAATTTTCTTTAGCTCAATGAGCGATAGCCCAAGTTACTTTGAATTGTTAAGGAGCTCTTTTGCACTGAAGCCAATAATCTTTAATACAGGAGAACAGTTTCTATATTATTATTTTGGATTGAAATGATAAACCTTTCTAGACAAGAAACAGTAGATGGAAGCATAGAATTTGATGACACTTAAGAGCCATTCAACCTATCTCAGTAATTCTACTTTTTAGATTCTAAACTGCTAAAAAGACAGATTTTTTCTAGCATTGTGCAAGCATGGACAATATTCATTGGTTTCACTCTGTGTAGTTAAGTACAACAAAAAGGCATAAAACATGGATAAGTAGTCCTCTTTGTAAACAGTCTATTATTCAAGTAATTTAAGGGACATAAGTAATAACTGTTTAGCCCCTTCAATTCATTGTGTAATTACGGTGACTTGTTTTGATATGATGTCATATCCCAGTGCCACACATCATCTGGTGGTGTACAGAACAAGGTAGTTCCATTCAGTACAATACATTTTTAGGAAGTTATATGGATCCCTTCAACCGACTCGCAGCTGGAACCTGGTAGGCCCAGGGATCCTCTGTGTTTAACCCAACACACATAGCTTGCAAAAGGTAAAAACACAAACTGTAGTATGTGTTATATGTATGCAACGCTTCTGAGAACGTTTAATCAAATGGTTTCCATGGTTATCATCTCTTGTAGCTGTTTAAAGTAAATCCCCTTCTCTTGTGTCTCTCTGTGAACAATAGTTATTCATGGAAAAAGTACAAAGAAAATGTGCTATTTTTCACTGATTATTTTTTAGGCTATTTTTTCCCCATTCAGAATAAAGAGGAGTGAATGTAAAATCTGTCAAAATCTAAATATTAAATCAGATGCACTTGAAGCTAGAGCACAGAATAAGGAACTACCAACATGTCAGAACTAGACTGGTATACACGATAAATATTTACTCCCTATACCTCAAATACTGTGTGATTTTATTAAAGTTTCTTTAAAATATAACAATACTAACTGAAATTAACAGAAGCAGACAATTTTTGTATTGTTTATTTTATATCGTTTCCATTTCTCTATAGTATACAGCCCTTCCAGGGTCATGACGCACTAGTTATTTCCTAAAACATGTGGAGTAACGGTCACAAAGCATGATACAGATGATTTCTTTTTCCATTTTAGAGTCTTCAGGATGCCAAAGAAGTTTTTGCCTGGCTATATTTGTAAAAGTTGGAACATTTATACTGTAAAAATATAAAGTCGTTCTGCATAGTTGTTAGTGAAATATTTTCTGTTGATCCAGAATCAAACTTCAGAAATTAATCTGCACTGTATTCCTATATGATATTATTTTCAATATTTTTTTTTCTCCACACCTTCACTGAACAATTTAAGGTTTCGTATATAACATATCATTTCATTCAGCTCCCAAAGCACTTCTAGCTACAAAAAGGTTAATATTACTAAGGACTGAAAAAATGAAAGGCCTTGACTACCTTAAAGCACAAACACGCTGTGACTCATCTTGAAGATTTTGAGGGTGTTCTGTGGTATGTGATTTACACCCACAGAATGTTTTTATAATTTCCATAGTGAGAAACATATTTGCTGAAATTGTATGCATTTCTCCATGGCAGCCAAAAATTATACTTTTTTTCTCAATTGTCATAGAAACATAATTATATAAATGAAGCATTAAGCGTACAACTTGTTATTAGTATACAGTGATGATGTCAATATTAATTAGGCAGAGGTCCTGAAGGTTTTGCCCTTACCAGATCACTGCATTGAAAAGACACTGAATGCAGCTTTGCAGTTTTATAATAACCATTAACGCTGTAAACCATACGTTCTTTTGAGGCATTATGCTTCAGACATATTACAACAATTTCCTGAGTTAATAGGAAGCTATATTTTAAGGAAAATGTTGGGTAGAAATGGGGCAAAAATCACTTATTTCTTATTGGCAAGTGATGCTCAAGCTAATTTTTCTTTGTATACTTAATGCAGAGCCCCAGCTGCCTCCATAACTTACCTTTGCAGTCACCTGTATGACATCATATCACAGCAATCAACTTCTGACACACTGGCCAAGTGCTGACTAATCCTGAAATCCATAGTGTTATTGACCATGTCACAAAGAAGATCTCTGTCACCCACTATAATCAGCCCATTAAGTAGTGGCACCACAGGGAGCCTGATCACCCAACTTGTTACAGCCCTAGTTTTGTAACAGAGTGGCTGCTTCCTCCATGGATGTTCCACTCTAGAATGTACCATAGGGACAATTAATCCACACACATTCACATACAAGAAGCCTAGAACATGTGCACTAGCCAGGTGCATAACTAGAAACCACGGGGCCCTGGTGCAAACATTCCCCCCCCAGCCCCCCAGCTTCAGCAGCTAGCCTGTGCCATCCTTTCCCCCACACAACTGGTGTGTCTAACCCTACATGCACATCAATGCTCACGCACACACACAACTACACATCCATGCTCTCACACATACACAGTTACACATCCATGCTCTCACACACATACACAAGTAAACATTCATGCTGACACACGAAAGTACACATCCATGCCCAATCACACACACAAGTACACATCCACGTGACTCTCGAAACACTCCTGTCGCCCTGTTCCGATTCAAAATAGTTTAGAAAGGGGCCTTCCGACCTGGATCAGTACAGTCCCGGTCGGAAGGGCTCTTTGTAAACAATTTTGAACGCGTACGAGGAGACTGGAAGAAGGGGTAGTTACGCCAATGGCGCAAACCTTCGACACTGCTAAAATCAGTATAGGTATAGATAAAGATTTTTATGCTTTTCTTTACCAAGTAAAAAGAGAAAAATGTTCATAAATTTAACTCATGTAAAAAGCAGGATCTGTATCCCTTTCATTGCAAACAACGCCCATCATCTGTAACAGCCCTTATGAAAGGTGAAAGTAGGCTGCCTAATTGCTACTGCTACTGATAATAATATTTGTAGACCTTACGGAAAACTAGGTTAAAACCCAGTTCAGTGTTTCTATACAGTCATCTCCTGATATGAAAAGGTTGTGAGTCATTATTAATAATCTACATATATTATTACTAACTAGATTTAATAAACTAGGTATATCTTATGGCTGGTCCCCTACAATAAATCCTACATAAATATACATAAATATATAAATCAATACTGATTCACTGCCAGTGTTCATTTACAAATATGTTCAGACCTAACCTTATAGGGAACAATGATTGAGGTCTAATGCTACAATTCCCTACAGCTGCTATAAACACAGACATAAATAAAAATGTTTAAACTTAAAGATTTGCCTTTTTCTTCTCCCGTTTAAGGTGTTTCTAGATATTTAATCAATCAATGGTTTTCATATTGACTTGATCACCCAAGGGGTTGTTAAGCATTTACCTTCAAATTGATTGGTTTTCAAGTAATTTGATTGAGTTTGTGTTCTTATCAAGATTAATTAAAAGTAAAAGTGTGCAGTACAGTCCCCCGAGGCCGGACCTTAAACAGGCCTGTGTTTTGGGATCTTCCCTAAAGAAAACATAATTAACTAATACATTTTGTATATCCCCAAGTCAATTATGAATTTTTCAGGACCTTGAACATCTGTCTTATCAACAACTCATGAATCACTAATATTTAAATTCATATCTTTAAAATTAAAATGTGATACAGCATTCATTTTAATGCTGGTTTTCATAAATCCATTCCATGGAGGCAAAAATTCACCACAGTTTCCTTCAAACAATCAATAAAACAATACATACATATATTATACATTACATAGCTACATAGTTACATAATACATATTTCACATTTATATTTATACTTATTTGTGCCCTTATGTATCTTCCTTAATCCTAAAAGTAGTTACAATATTACGTAATTCCCCTTTGATTAACAAAAAGGAAAAAAAAGAGAAGGGGGAAAAGGAAGAGATATCGAAGGTTGAGGAAAGATGCAAAGGGGCATTCCCAATCTGTTACAAAAAAACCTGTAATTTCTCAGTATCGTAAGTAGTAGGTATCGTCTTAAGTTTCCTTTTCCATTTCTTTTTACTATATTGAACGTGCATGGGTTATCCAGGGGGACCATATATCCCTCTTCCCTTTTGCATTGAAATTGAATTTGTGTATATATCTCTTCCCATACTATCCTCCCAGTTTTTTTCCAAGTCCTCGCCATAATGATGTGTGCAGCATTTGTACCACCATATTTTTCTGATCATTATTACATTTTGGGAACCCTATATGAAAGAGAACCGCTTGGTGGATGGAACAAACTTAAGTTTTAAGATTTCATTGATTGTCTCAAATAGAGTAGCCACTATAATCCCTACATCATCACATGTCCACCACATATGATACATTGGTCCATCTTTCTTTTCACATCTCCAACATTGCCTAGATATATTCTTATTATATTTTGAAATCTGTACTGGAGTCCTGTACCATGTATGAACCAATTTATAATATAATTCACGCATACCAACACAGTGTAATATTTCCTGATTTCATCATAGGCTAGAAGCCAGTCTTCTTTATACACTCCACCCATGTCTTTTTTTCCCATTTTTCCATGTTAATCAAAGGGTCATCTGTTTTTAAACTTTCTTTAAATGTTCTTACTTGATATATTAGTTTTGATTTAAAATGTTTATTAAGGAATCCGTCCAATAAAGAGGCGCTTATAACGCCCGCTGTTGGAGGAAATGTTTATATAATGATATAGTTCAGTTGTTGATATGTCCCATTTCTCTCTGGGGCCATGTTAGAAATATTTCTGTTTCATATAAATCCGACAGGCAATTTGTATTTGCTTGTTTTTTTATATAGATTGTCAGAATTTCAATTGGGTTTCCTTTCGAATTTCATACTCTTCCTTATTTTAACTAATGTCTTTAATATATAGTTTACAATTGCGTTGTCATTGCTGTTTCCTTCAATATGAAGTCGTTCTTTCACCAATGCCCATTTTTCACTTTTTCGCTTAGAATTGGTTACTTTCACCGCTGTTGGGTCAACCATGATTATTGGCTTACATGGCCTGTAACAAACAACATGACAGTTAATCTTTGTGTCAACCTACATTTTTGTATTATTGTCTAGAAAAAAGTGCAATGAAATCATAAATACACATTGGTTCACTAGAGGTATGTGCAATTTCTTACCCTCAATACGTGAGGTTTCCAAATTGGGGCGCTTATGTGCGGTCTCTGATTGCTTATTAGACTTAGTGCGTTTAAATTCATCCGAATTGCAAAGTTACCAATATTTGGCAAATTTGATGATTCATACAAAGCCATGAAACCCTGACCAAATACCCCAAAAGTGGCCAAATATGAAGCAAAAAGCTTTGAATTTTCGGAGTCCCTTCCACAAGGGGAACTTCTGTCAAAATCTGGACACTTTCAGTGACGTCATCCCACCTGATTGAAGGATTAGACAATAGGATGTCACTGAAAGTTCGTGCCAGATTATGTCCACGGAGATGAAGATCAAAGAGATGCAGAAGCGGAAGTTGCCGACAGAAATGGTCGGCAGAGAAGGTGGGGAAACATTTAGAGAATGAGAGAGAAAATGAATGAAAATGATGTGCAATGTGTCTAAGAAGAGTTGTTAATTTTCTTTTACCCTGGGGCATTGAATGGGTACGATTCACACCGAAATGAAAGGCTGTTCTATTTTCTGACCGACTTAAAATCGAGACCATTATTTTTACTATGGTAGAGTTAAGATCTTGAATAGGTTAGGCATTTTTCTTTTAGAACATACTCTGAATTGCAACATTGAATTAATACTCAAATCCTCTGATATCGCTAAGAATAGCTACTGCTGTAGAAGCACTGAGAAAAATACTGTAATTCTGTCTTTAATTTACTCAAAATACGACAATTCTCTTTCAGCTTCCTTATAAATCTTTAAGCTGCTTTTAAACACTTCTTTTGAAACCCATTTTTAACCTTCCTTTAAGTAATCCGTTCTTTCCCACTTATACATCCAAGACATCGTTATTGTCGTTGATTGGAAGCGGCTGTAATAAGCAAGGAGTTGATCCCTATTTTGGCAGGAAAACTAAATAAAGTAAAAAAATGTTACAGTGAAAAAGTACATTTAAAAGGTGAAAGATGTTATGTGTTTAAAAAGACTATTATTATAACAATACACCCATAAGGACATATGGCTGCTATTTTATCATAGGAAACATTGGCCATCTTTGCCATAGGCTGCTCAAGGACCCTTCTACAGCTGCCCCCTTTAGCACTACTTGTGTTTCCATCAACAGGCAAGTAAAAGTAGGGGCTAAGAAACCAGAAGGAAGGATGAGAATACATTCTGTTCTTCCCTTGAATCATTCTATGTTATATCATTATTTAATGTCTTACTGAAGTGCAGGGGAGTTGCTAGTTTCCAAAAAGAGGTAGAATGTGCATCATGCGTGATGAAATTACATCACAATAATTTTTACAAGTCATGTGACTCTGGCAAACTCCACTAGGGACATTTGTATAGATAGTAGCTGAGCCTGATGTTTGAGAAATATTGAGAGTCATTTTGTGATCTGAGACTGATCTTATGTTTGCAGATATGCTACTTGCCTCCTCCTTCGCTTGTCAAATGAAGACACAGGCATCCAGACAAGGTATGGCATTTCTAAATGCTGTCCCTCCTCACATCTGATCTTCATTCATGAGGACTATTTCTGTGCATTCGAAAGGCTATGTGGATTCCAATACAGCTACATCACACTGATGTAATTATACAAACTCAGTATGCTAGGTACACAACCGCTGCAACCCCATGTCTCGTAACCTCCAAGCCAATGCTAGAACTATGCCATTAATGACAGACACAAAATAACTGTGGTTATGGCATCAATTTACAACCCATAGAACGAACTGATTTTTGCATCTGTGTCTCACAGCTCAACTTCTGTGTCTTGCATCATCTTCATCTCTTCTGTCTTCTCTCTTCATCTTCATGGACATAACCTGTCAGAAGGTTTCTGCCCACTTCTGCCAGAAGCTCTGCCATTGTGGCAGAAGTTCACACAAGCTTATCTTAGGTTATGTCTGCCGAGATGCAGGCAAAGAAAGGAGAGAAGAAAGAAGAGTGAAAATAAAGGAGAGAAGAATAAGAAGACGAAGAACAAGAAGATGCGAGACACAGAAGCGGAGCTGCAAGACACAGAAGTGGATGTGGGTGGCAGAGAAGGTAGGCAAACATTCAGAGAATGTGAGTGAAGGAGCCTGCAAACTTCCATTTCATGGGGGGGGGTCTGGCCTTTCCATCCACTAAAGGCTGTTTGGGGCTAGCTGTGGTCCTACACCTGACTGTTCATGACACTACTTTCCCAGGATAGTTAGGTAGTTCCAGGTAGGGTACCCTTGGAAGTTCCAAGGAATTCCCCTGACTCTGACTGCCTTTCTAGTCCTCCCCTCCTACCAACTCACTCCATTATTTATATTATTACATGATGTCAGGAAAACTATACAAGAGTAACCCGAGCAATTGTAACTAAAGCTTGTTTTAATCAAATGAACATGTGTTCTTGCGAATGGAACTCAGGATCCATCTGCACGTCATCTGAATTGTATTTTTGTTCAGTGTTTTCCATATAGACTGTATACAAACCCTATGAATAAATCTGTTATATGTTACAGAACTCTTAGTCTAGCGTGGCTGTGCTGTACAATGTTTTAACTACGAAAAGGTATGGGTGGCAGATTTCAAGGAAAGTCTAGTAGTTTAATAAGAAAACGGATTTCATGAATAGTTAGATAATTTTAATAATGTTTGATGGTGTTTCCCTTTATGCTAAAAAACAGCAATATTGAAAAGGAAAGGTTGATTTTCCCCAAATTATCTTCATTATTTGGTATATCGTGTAAGCTGCTTATAAAAATATTTTCAAAGGACAGCAAAGTAGTTTTAATCTAGCGCCTTTGGAATACCAAAGTAATTTTCTGTCTTTTTATTCACTGGGTAATTAAAAGATGAAGTAAGGTTTCATTAAAAAGCACACACACATAAGTTAGAAACATTTGAAAGTATTAATCATTTTTGTTTTCGATCCAAGAAGTTTAACCATTGGGATAATTTAGTTTTAAAATGCAAATATTAATGATATTAATCACATAGTGCTGCCAGATAATTTAGAAATTATTATAATTATTTAAATAAAGAATTTGGGAAAATTAAAATGTAAATTATTTTTGTTTCTTAATAAACCAGGGTCTGCCATTAAAATACAAAGATCAGAAAACAGAATGAAAAATATGATAACTATATATTTCTGATAATAAAGTAAGGTGTTCTGTTCTTTGGATGCCAAATTGCCATATTTTAGCTGAATAATAGGAAAGAAATAAGCTACCAAATCTCAATTTTATACATGTGGATAGGTCTCACATTCAATAAATGAAAATGTGAGCACAATTATAAGAAAGGACTGAGAATTCAATATAGTAATTACTTATTTATTAAAGATCACAAACATTACATAAATCCAAAATTAAGTGTAACATAGAATGCCTATTTAAACGTATATACATAAAAAATAAGAATAAACATACCAGTCCGTCTCGATATGAAGTCTAGCTTCAGTCTCTCGGTCTGCCTCCCATTATAAACAAAGATTATTATATAATAACTAGAGCTGCTTATCGCTACCTCAAAAATATTACTAACAGTCACAAAAAAATCAGGAGAGGAAAATTACCACCAAGGCCAAGTTGCTGATCGTTTTTACAGAATAGCAAAAATATTCTAATCTTATAACATAAAAAACATCTTATGTAACAGAAAATACTAGTTCTGCATTGTTAAATCTTAACCATACTTCTACTGAGGCCTTTCCCTCTCCTTTAGCTGGGCAGAGGAATCAACATAGTGATAACTCGGTCCAGATAATAGCATTAACTTAGGAACAAAATTAGGATCACCACGTTATGAACTTATTGGCAAAAAAGGTGTTTCTGCAATTAAACGCACATCATGAAACACAAAACATTTACAATGTGACCACCATACATGATCACAAGTTTTTCATGATTTTTTTTCATGAGAACTTTGTAATTGATAAAAATCACCCAACTGAAATGTATAAGACTCTGAATACAGATGTAACAAAGTATTTCTCCACATCCCACCAAAACAAGTCTTATGAGGAGGTCCATTGCAAGCAAGGTAAATTTTACAGCCAAAGGTTCCATGGATTAGGATATTAACAAGTCCTTTTTGTTTAGTTTGTAATGTCATTTGGAAAATGTGTTTGTCTCTATTGACACATTCAAAGAATGATGGATAAGAAATATTCCTCAAAGCCATGAGTTGTCAAAAAAATGTAATTGGTCTTGAGATTCCTCGAAAGTAAGGTTTCCCTCGGTGTCAGAATCGAATACGGCCCCACTGGCTGTCGCAGGAGGTGATATAAAAAATCTTTCATATTCACTGTTGGAGGCATCAGCATTTGTTGTATGCCAATATTGTTATCGAATTTGAATTTTTGCTGTCCAATTTTGGTGTGTTCCTTACTTTTAATAAGTGTGGTTAACACACCAAAATTGGACAAAAAAAAATCAATAACAATATTATATATATGATTGCTAACAGCAATCACACTCCTATTAGGCAGCCAGTACATGCTAGAACCTGGGCATGATAGGAGTGTAATTACAGCCTCCCTATGACACGCTATCCTCCCCCACACTTACACATCCATGTTATCACACACACACACTCACTCATTCACAAACATTCATTCACTCGTTCATATACTCATATTCATTCCCTTAATCACGCATACTTGCTCATACACCCTCCCCCACCCCCTTAACTGAACTGCAGATCTCTCATTTGCAGACTTCTGCCGGGGCCCTGCTGCTTCCCTCTCTCGCTATCTGTGCGAACAACTTCTCTTGTCCCACCCTCAGGGGTAGAAGGAACAGAGCACAGTAATGTGACATGCATTCGTGTGACTCTACTGGGTTCTTTTCCCCTGGCCGGTACAAGAGATGCTGCTCACACGGTGTGCGACCAAGGCACCATTGGATATGCTCGGCCGTGTGCTAAATCAACATAAAACATAACGCAAGGCCGATTACATCCAGCTGTTGTCCGCTGGCCTTTAAGCGCCACCAGTCTGGCCCTGCCAATCAGTCACATGGCAATGGCAGGTTAGGCACAAGGACAGACATCCATTACTTTTTCACCATTCATTTTCAAATGATTTCTGTAACTGGCCCATGCTCCCCACTGCTTCAACATCCCCTAAAACCCATACTGTAGGGAAGTATGTTATTGTTACGAGTGCCACATGAGTTTTTATGAAATATATTTTTCAAAGCTGTAGAGCTGTTAAAAAAAAAATAAAAAAAAACCTGTGGGTTCTAAGGATTTATTTTTACGTTTTTTTAGGTGACAACTGCTGATTATTATATGTCCACATGCTTAACCTTTGCGAACCTTCAAACAATTTTGTATGTTATATCTTGAAAACCCTATTGCCTCCACTACATTGAAGGGGATTTATTGTGCAGCCTTAGTTTACAGTTTTAAATCACTGGAACAAAGAACTTGCTGATGAAGAGAAACAGAGAATGAAGGTCATTAACCAGCAGATACAGGATTTTTCTTTATGCTGTTTCTTAGCTTTAAAGTGAGATTAAGACAAAAATATATATATTTTTTACAGTATAAGATATAAGTATAAGATATTTCAATAGGCGATTTTATATATACATGCACACCCACAATGCACTGGTCGTGTGTACCACATTGACATGGACAAGCCCAACCCTTACATGGTTGTTAAAAAGTGCATTATTTATCAAGCATTATGAGTAAGATAAACAAAGAGGTTAAAAATAACCTTTATTTTTTCTAAATTGAAACAGGCTAATATAAATAAATATAAAAAGTGCATACCTGGGAACATTTTCAAGTAGTAGGGGAAATGGTTGGGGAGTAGGAATAGACAAATGACCTGGAAACCCACTAATATTCATTCACTGGGAGACTGGGTCAAACCAATCATAGCCCAACCAAGCTTTTCAATGCATTATTGGGTCCACTGATAAAACACAAAAGAACATCTATTAATAATATGTTTTTAACTAACGAGTTGTATGGCAAATAGCTATAAGAAATGAGCTATAAGAAAATGTTCTGAAATAAATCCAAGTTAATAACAAAGAATGATTTTTAAAATAGATTTTTTTACTACATGTCGGTGCTTAAGCAAATCTTAGAAAAATGTTTATCTTAAATGATTGCAAATCTTCCAGGAATTTATTGACCCAACAACTGTGTTAAATACCATTCCCTATTCAAGGGATTACTGTAGGGTGGACACATTGTGATTCAGAAATGGAACGTGGCTTCAACAGGAGTGTAGCCCGCCAGTGGGTGTGGTTTTGAGCACATACATGCTAAATTGCTTATATAGTACTTTTTGTATGTCCTTCCCATCTCTGTTACATATTGTACGTATATCTCATATTTTAAAACTATTACCTTAAATTAAATGGCATGAAACTTAATAAAAACCAGTGGACTTCTGTCATTTTGTTGCACCACACCTCCAACCTGCCCTGTTTAGGCAATCTTGGTTTTCATACTCTATACTGCTGTCCTTCTGAGCTGCTGTGCTGTCACGCATTTCCTGGCTTTCTGCCCACCTCTAATCACCCTGTGTCTCTAATCACACCACCAACCTGGATGCCCTGCTTTGGCCACTTGGAATGTTGCACTCACATACACTTATGGCAGCATGTCTAAGGGGACGACAGACCATGTGCTTTAAACCTAGGGATGGATAACTCCCCACTCAACACAGTCAGTGCTGTCACATAATGATTTTCAAAATAACATTCCCTCTGAAGAGAAGCCTGCCACTTTACCAAGGAGCTAAATCAGTGGGTCTGTACTGCATTTTAACCCAAATGAGACTCTCAAGCAATTAAAAGCCTTCTCTGTTCACTATTTATAAAGCACCTACCAGTATACCCAACAAACCCCAAAAAAACAAGGCATGATTATTAGATTAGATTCACTAAGCTGAAAATTGTTTGGGAGGACATATAGAAAAAGGTATAAGCCTGACCTAAACATAATCAATATTTGCCCGATGCTATAGGATTGGAAAAGGCTGCTGGCTGTGCAAAAGTGCACCAGTGGCCTTCAGTATTAGACACTTATATTGCCTCCTCCATTGACTTCAATGGGCTCCACATGTTAGGGGTGTTGTGCGGGAGGGCATGTTGTGGGGTCTTCCTACTGAATAATTGCTTTGATTTTTTTCACATTCATTCTTTGCTCGATTTGCTCAATTTGTGATTTACAGAGTTCAAGTTAGTTGGGTACTCCAATCAGTATTTTGTAGTTGTTATTGTTTGCAGTTCTCCTTGTTACCTTCCAGCATCTCCTGCAAATCTTGTTGGATGGGTTTTCCACACTCATCAGGTAACCGCCATGATACTCACAAGAGGAATCCTACGTATCTGCATAAATCTGAGGCAGTGTATTCACCTGGCTAGAAGCCTTAGATATAGGTTCTATTCCCCAAACAGGACTTTTGAAATATTAACGTCAGGGTCAAATGCCACTTGTCTTAATATCAGCAATAGTAAAGGGAGCTACCCAGTCCCTCAATATCCCCCAAGTCAAGCCATTCTCCAGCAATTGTAGAAGACTTGTGGTACAGGTGATAGAGCCACCAGAATTTAAGTAATGCTGCTTCATGTAAACGTTTATAACTTCTCTTTAAATGATATATGTTTAGTAATTTTAATGCTGACAGCAAAGCCTTATGACCATGCTTAAGAACTAATAACCAGTAAGTAAAAATCCAAAAAGCGCAGGCTAGGGCCAATTGGTTCTTTTCTACTGACTATATATGTAGTTGTGATTCTATGTAATTGGCACTGAGTCGGACTTAATAAAAACTATATAAATATAAATATAAATATGGTGGACCATCAGGAGAAATCATATAGAAGATCTGACTACAAAACACTGCAAACTGTACAAATGTTAAAGGGCTTCCATTTTCTGGAACAAGGTTCATAAATAATGCAGTGTAAAAGCAAGGCATTAGCTGTTTAATGTCAAAACCCACAGAACATAATGGTTTTCGGTCACAAAAAAAATCAAAAGGTGAATAATATATAATTAATATCTCTATAATTCAAGTGATACTAAATATAAAAGAAAGAAAAATGGCAGTATATAATTACCCCATGTATTAAATACAGTAGCTGGCTAAAAGAACAAAGCAGGTACTTCATAGTACACAGAGATCTAAATGAAAGTAGTATGCTTAGAATTTTATAGCTAACTCAATGTATCAATGGGAAGAATGGGAAAAGTCACAAACTATACCCTTTGTATTTATTAAAATGCTTCTACTATTTAAGAAAAGTAGCTCGGGAAAGATGTCATTGTCCATTTTGCTCTGTGCTGCTTCTTGCAGTAATTAAAAAAACACGCACAAAAACTATTTACAAAAATCATAGGCACCTGTGCACACAAACAAGTGTAATCGTGAGGTAAGATGAAAAATGTCATAATAGGCACCATGTACTGTGCATCGCAAATGGAAATCTAAATGATACCCATGGCCGACGACACTATTGTTTACAGTAGCATGGATATCATGGTGATTTGGCACCCAAATAGTGATTTTACATTCATTTCGAGATGAAGGGAATTTCCAGCAAAATATTTTTATTATATATTTATATATCTAGTGATGAAGCATGCAGAGCTAAGCAGAGATGGCTCTGGTTGTGGACATGTTATTGTTGTGATCAACACGTGTTGGTATCAGCCAAGTCTACGTCGTTTCAGAGCTTGGCTGTTGGCTAATGTAACTGTGCCCTTTGAAACTGATAACAGCATCATATCAGTGGAAAACAGTGAATGTATCCTAGTATAAAAGCATGTATGACCTTAGCTAGACAGACGTGTGTACGACAACACATCAAAAATCCGTTTGAGCAAATGCATATTAACATATCCTATGTCCTTATTTTTTGTTTACATTCATAATGAAATATTTATTCAAGCCTGTTGTAGTTTTGTATGTGCTGACACTATCTTGATCAACCATGTAAAAAAGCAAAGACAAAGCGAGTGACCTTCTACACGACATTGTTTCATAAATTAAGTATTGAATTTATTTCTAAAATTTCTAAAATTGTTCTGTTAATGTAGTCGCATATGAGATTATAAGGTATTATACGATTTATTTTATTGACTGTTAGTAGTCAGGTAGTAGCAAGAGTATTGCTGCATTGTGTATGTTGGATGTGCTTGTATGGACCTAAAAGCCCACTGATAATTGCTTATGGTTTTAAAAATGCTAGAGTCATCTGGAAGAAACCTCACTAATTTCTTAATGTGGATTATTAAATACAGTTATATAATGCAGGTAGTATTGAAGCTTCATTGATTGGTTTGTATTTTAAAATTCCTGCATGCCAGATATGGAGAATAGCAAATACAGATTACTGTGATATTTATTTAGATCCCTTTATTGTGTTATAATAAATAAACATACACATTATGTATCCGGTTAAATATGAATACTAAGTACAAATATAGTTGTAACTTAGCAATTTATTACATCATAGTATACATTAAACAAAAACAAAATATAGCTGAATCTGCAGCTTATCATTTTTCTCTCTGTTCTTGCCATATCTTAAAATGATTCAAAAAGTTGTCCGTGGAAATCTTTAAGATTTAAAAATCTTATTTTACTAGTGAGTTTACATTATGCTGTAAGCTGTTGAGCTACTTTAGAGGGGATTTTTCATTTAGATAGTCAGTGCTTTTCAGATTTTAGAAAAGAGATTATATGAAATACGATTTGTCTGCAAAGTATTCCAAAGGAGATTTTTTCCACAATGTGAAGCTCTGCAAACCATTGTTTCTCCAGAACTGAATAGAGAACCTTTTCGGATTTTTTGGCAGTGCCCTAGTATGTCATATGTATGTTTTATTTATATGTAGGGTTAGCAAGCTTTCCCCTCCATTAAGGGTAAATAGGTAGATTACACAGTCTTGTTAATATAATTTAATGATATCTGAGCATCCTAACTGGTGCTTTTACTTGGTATACAGTGATGTATTAGCCTGTCATGCTGCCCCAGGCCCAACCAAGGACAGCGCCCCCCAACCCCCCGATCAGCATCTGCACCAATACAAAAGATTTGCCACTTTCATACTGTAAATTAGCAGCAGGACATAAGGGGAGCTGATTGTCCAAGACACTGATCTGCCCCCCCAGTTTGGCAGCTAAGGATTAGTTGACCTAGGCCAGTTCAAAGGTCCTAACAAGTATGAGTTTCACGAGGACTGCTTATCTAAACCATTTGTGAGTCACTGCAATAGACTATAGACAATAGGCGTTAGACCATTAAAAAGTTAATACTTTTAATTAAAAGATTCACAGGGTTAATGGTAGGCCTGGTGGACCAAACGTGGCATCCTCTTCTCTAGATTGTACAATTATGGGACAGCTGCTTTAAATTTTAGCGATTATTTATTTAAATGAGAATTTATAATGTAATAAAAAAAACATACTGGGTTGTCCCACATTTGCTACATAAGATAGCTTGGGTAATGAAACCACGACAATGGTATTTCCCCGTTGTCAAAGCTGCAGATGTGCTGAGTTTCATTAGGTGTAGCTGTGGGCACACTGCCATGTATGCTTACTGATTGAATTCAACTACAGCTAAAGGCCAAATAATTATAATTATTTGGAGTTCATGGTACAATACATGCCCCCAAGGAATGCCATTCAAATTGTATCAGTCATAGTAACAATGATTTTATGATTACATAATAAAGGCAATACTCAATTAGGGAAAGACATGAGCAGAGAGAGATGTCCTCTGTATTCATGTTTGTTTGGTAAGGACAATGACTACACGAGTCATATATTAGCTGCAGATAAAAATAGAGCAAAATATTTATGCTGATAAAAAGGCTGACATAGTCCTAAAAAAGTTATTCATTTAAAATGTTATCTACATATTCTTTTAATATCTATCTATCTATCTATCTATCTATCTATCTATCTATCTATCCATGTCCAATGTTTTATTTTTTGAACACTGATGGAGTCAAAAGAGTCATAGGGTTCTTAAACTCAAATAAACACTAAGAGGGGGTAGAGACTGTAGAGAGAGAAATGAGCTATCAGGTTCTTGAATATTTAACATCCAGAAGCCACTGAGCATGAGAATGAATTGAGGGGTTCTAGTTGGGACCTATGATCCACCCCTAAGGCTATTTTGTCACCCCTTGCCCCAATAAATGCTGAGTAGGTGAAGAGAGAGGTCATTGTTGCATGTACTCGCATAGGTACAGATACAATTTACCGTACATATTACTGAATAATATACAAGTTGTTTTGCAAGTATTAGCATGCAAGGGAATGCAACTATTGTCATTTCTGGTGATAATTCAACTGGCCATTCAACTCCTTAGTGCTCAGACGTAAATATGCAGTATGATGACCAGTTCGTCCTAAACAAGGTATCAATAGCTTTACCTGTCCTTAAAACAATTCCATAGGTTTCTGTAAGTAAAGTGTAAGCTATTAATTTAAGATTATTCATTTATTTACGATTTCTGACAATTATGACAAAATTACAATTTTGCACGGCCTCCCAAGGGTAGAAATGTGTCTTATACAAATTGTTGGCATCATTTTTAAATTGCTCTTATTTGTTTGTCATGGTTATTCTTGTGGTTTCACTCGCTCTTTTGTACAGCTTCTAAGATATTCAATTACATTCCTGAGATATGCAAGTTATGTCTGTCCCTTTCTTTTACATTAGCGACTCTTAATGATATGGCCATTACTTGGAATCCATTTATCAGCAATGATGACTAAGCTTAATGGAGGGTTTTGCATGAAGTGGATATCTATTACACAATGTAGGGAATTACAATTGTGGCAGAGATCGCAAAAATAATTATAGTACAGTGCGTGTGGAGGATGTATAACATTTAACAGCATGAAGGTATATTTAAAATCTTTACATTTAGTGGAGTAAAATCTGTCAATGCCGTAGAACTATTTTTTATGTATTACCTAATTATGCCAAATAAAATAATTTCAAAGGATATTGTAATGATGGATACAGCATTAAGATATTTTGTTGTGTAATAGAGAGCTAAGTGCTTACTTTGTTGGTCATATGGACTGAGGCCAGTCGTGTATCTCATACACGGTACTTACATTTATTTATATAGTGCCCATTGATTGTGTAGTGCAATGACATGGCGACCATGACATGTTGGCACTCCGACCTTTCTCCCTATGAATGCTTTCAGTGTGTGCATAGGTTGGCTGCCAATCAACTGCTGAACTAATCAGTTGCACTTTCCCTTACCTCCAAGGAATATTTCATGTTGTTCCAGTCAGGGACAGTCTTAGCAACAACCTGGGTAGCTTTAATCAAGGTGACACCCGCCTATGGAGGAGCAAGGCTCGTTCTTCCTATAACATGCCCAAAATGAAGGAAGAGCGAGTTCTGCTTTGGTGCTTCCTCACACTATGCTGAGCACTGAAGCTGTGTGCATTGTTAGGGAGCACTGAGAGAGCAGACCTCATGCTCCTACCATGGGAATCAAGAAGACAGAAAACCGAGTGAAAATGGTAAGCAATGGTAAGAAAGGGGGAGAAATAATGAGAAATACAAGATATATGAAGAGATAAGGAAAAAGAAAAAGAGATTAAGAAAAATAAGAGAGATAATAAAATAGGGGAGAGAGTGAGTGTGGCTGCAAAGGCAGGTGTAAGTCAGCATGTTTGTGTGTAATGGCAAGCTTGAATTTGCGTTTGTATCTATGGGCAGGCTTTTGTAAAGACATTGCTTATTTGTGTGTTTTCACAGTTTATTTATTACTATTGCTATGCTAGGTCTAAGGGAACAGACTATCCATGCCTATCCCTGGTTAAAATGAGTGTGTGTGTCTCTGAGGGTGTCAGTGTACAGGGTTAGAGAAAGTGTGTTGACAGTATACACACTAGACTGTTTATATGTCAGTGTATAGTGTTAGACTGTATGTATTAGTGTATGGTGTTTATATAGGGAAGAAAGCACCCATACAGACCGTTTACTCCATCAGGCTCCGGGTACAGGTCCCACAGCCTATTCCTATAATTAAGGCCTACTTGGAAGAAACGCGTCAGGCTGCTCTCTGATGATCCTTCTCTGCTACCGTGGTTTATTGTTTTCTTACTTCTGATCTATTAAAAGCTATGTCTTAACTTGAAGAATTTTGGCTTCGCCCCCTTCTATGAATGCCAAATCTCTGGCATTGTTGCTTCTCTTGTGACATATGGTGTTTGTGTGCATGAAGGGAGTGTCAGTGTGTGAAGTTATAACACGGGTCAGTCTACAGTGCTGCAATGAGTGCATGTGTGTTAGAATACAATGCTAGACTGTGTGGGGTGTCAATGTACATTACAATAAGTATATATATGTGTGACTGTACTGTGTGTTTTGGGGGTATTAGTGTGCAGTGTTTTGGTGGTGTCCCTATAGAGTTTGGAAATATTACTAATGAATGTGATAGGTTTAGCTCTATTACATTTTAAAAATAAAAAAATCCACACATGCAAATGTGAATGTATATATACACACAACCAAATAACGCATAGTGGCAGGGTGTAAGATGCTCACAGGAACAGTGCACACTGACTGGCATAACCAAGTAGCTGGCATTGTGTACTGGAAAGTCTGCACAGAGTATGGGCTATGCGAGATTCCACAGAAGGTTGTGGAGAATAGCAGGACTAAAATTCTGTGGGACTTTCAGATCCAGATGGACAAGCAGGTACTGGTCAATCAACCTGATGTTGTGGTGGAAGACATGGACCAGAAAACAGCAATGTTGATAGATGTAGCGGTGCTAAGTGACAGCAGCGTTAGAAAGAAGGGGAATGGGAAACAGGAGAAGTACTAGGGCCTGAAAAATGGAGAGTAAAGGCTAAAGTGGTCCCTGTGGTCATGGGAGCACTCAGGGCTGTGATTCCTAAGCTGGGAGAGTGGCTCCAACAGATTGTAGGAACGACATCAGAATATGGCAGGATCTGTGCGTGTTTAAAAATATATATAGACAATTAACTATATAACAACCTCTCTAAAACTGATATCTTCAGCCAATCTTATTGTAACTGGCACGGCTGATTTCATTCATAGCACATTGCATTGCACAGGGATATGTGTTGACACTTTTTAAATAAATGGTAGTAATTGCTATCTTCTCTCCAGCAGTGAGGAATATATTGCTAATTATATTTGGTTATGTTGTATTACAGAACACGGCTAACCTAAGACCCTAGCCCACCCCACATGCTAATATCTATTAATGAACTTCAATGGTACTGTTGTATGTTTATTCAGTAAATCGCCCCGCACGACATCAGGAGACATCTAATATAATGAAGAAAATCTCTTCTATGCATTCAGTGATTCATCTGACAAACTAACAATTACTCCTACTGGCTCTTCACGCTTGTCTTTAAATAAACAATTTCTTAAATCATTTAGTGACTTTCCTTTGGTCACCTTGGCTAGATTAATGTTACATTATATTTTGTGTTTTTTGCACAATGCAGATCATTGGAAAAAGGTATTTTATATTCATGAATGACTTTTTAAGATTTTCTGTTGAATAAAGTATTCCTGATAGCAGGAACAAAAACAATAATCACTTTAATGGAAATAGGCCTGAAATTAATGACATCTCTGTTTGTAGATGGAAGTTGAATTGTGATGTCAGATTCACTGAAAATTTAGAGCAACATGTAGTCCTTGAACAGCTGCCAGAACAATAATCCTTATCCCTTGAATTATGCTTACATATTTGACTAGATCTACAATAAAAGAGCAGGCTATAAAACCAATGTTTGATTATGTAACCTATTGAATTAAAGATGGTTCTCGTTGTCATTAGCATTGTATACCTTATTGGTTCCGCCTGCCCAGGTGAAATGTGTGGCCTCACCGTGGTAGCAGATTAACTCACGATGTAAATTAATCCTATATTTTCCAAAAACTATTTTAATGCCTTTATCAGGACAATAGAACAGTAACCAGATGGCGAGTGTATATAATCTGGATTAAAAGAAAAAAGATTAGATCCATCAGGATGAGAAAAGATATACAGCATAAGCACTGTTCATATACTCATATGTTATGATGAAATGTTATAGAAAATGACATCAACTTGATATATGAGGGTTACTATATTAAAATATAAATTTTAAAACTATGTTAAAATGTACATAGGGCGATTGTTTTGTTGATGCTCAGTCCTAGTGTTGATTCTTATATTCGAAACAATTTATAGCAGCGTTAGCTGATGGAAGTTGAATTACTCAAACGTTTGATCGTTGGTGTATAAATTGCGAGTAGTCTCCAGTGGAGTTCCAGAAGTAATAGCCAATCTAGCCGTACTATAAGGTCAGATGCAACTAAATGAAATGACAAAGAGTTTTTTTTATTTGCTAATAGTGGTCGCTGAAGGCCAAATGTGTATAAATATGAATCTATGTGAATGTATTTTGGATTTATTTGTAATATTGCAGGCACACACAAATTACTTTAGTAAAAGTCAACCGAGGATTGGCAATGGATTGCCAACATTTATTCATTAAAAAGGCAACGCTCATAGGAAAGGAGGGATAGAAAACCCACAAGCATTCAGTCTTGGGTAGGGAGTGGAACCTACTGGGATATCTTTCTTGTAGTGATGTAACTCAGACTCCTTCCCTCATGCAACACTTGTGGTGGTGTGATGAGCATGTGAGAGTCACTTATGATAATACTGTATCTTGAATTTGTGTTCTCCTGGTTGTCCGCCATACATTTTTCGTCACTAACCTAAAAATGTTTTTTCCATACATTAACATATTTAAGCTAATAGTTTAAACTATGTTTAAACTAACTATTACAGGTTTACTTTGCATAGATATTTTCCTTTAAACTGGTTACTTCAGGCATTTGATTTCCATACCATGAGAATCCTGACCTTAAAGACAATGTTGTGCGATCAGCCAAGCTATAAGGACATAATAAAAAGTAAGTACTTTCTTCACTGCTGCTGCTTCCACAGGGATGTACACCGATTAAAGCAATATTGCATTTACAGGTAAGAGGTGCCAAGTAGCTTATTTCTGCCAAAACACACTAAAGGTTTTAAAGCAAGACCAAGATACATTATGTTTTCTTGGCTCAGATGCGCATGAATTTCTGAGCATGAGGCTTCTTTGTTTACCATCATTTACATTACAAGAAATGCTACAGTTCATACAGTTACATTTTACTATTTCTCATGATGCCTGGATTTTGCAAGTGATTTGGTTATTTGCCACCTTAGTTACGGGAATAATTTTTTTCTAGCTTTTGTTAATTGAATACATATTTATGATACTTAGTGATATAACACTAACTTCTGTGGTTTCCTTAACCCCTTCGTGACCTTTGCCGGTTCTGGACCGTCATGACAAGAAGGTCACTAAATGACCTTTGACGGTCCTGAACCGTCAAAAAGTTAAATAAGCTTAGAAAGTGATCAACGATCACTTTCTTCGCTTAAACGGCCTTGCTGCAATGCCTCGATGTCGAGGCATTCAGCAAGGCCGAGATCGGCATCGGGGGCCATGTCTGGCCCCTCCCCGGGGCGTCAACAGCCGCCATACATTTGTATGGCGGCGGACGCCCGTTTTAAAAGCGTTTAGGAGGCGATCAACGATCGCCTCCTAAACTTAAATGGTGTCGCTGGAATGCCTCGATCAGGAGGCATCCAGCGACACCAAACACTAACCTTTAGGTGGGCTGTGACCGCTCCGGAGAGCGGTCACAGCCGCAGCTACCGTTGATCTTCGCCATCAATAAAGATGGCCGCCGCTCTGTGAAAAAAGCAAACAAGAAAAAGTTCGCTAGATGGTCTCCAGACCCTCTAGAGAACTGGCTCCACTTGCTGGTTGAATACAGGTACTGCATTCAACCATGCAAGTCAATGGAGCCCAGCTTTCTAATCACTATGTGATTAGTAAAATATTAAAAAAAAATAAAAAAAATGGAAAAAAAAATAAAAAAAAATGTGCTAACATTTAAAAATAATTATGCAGTGATGTCACTAGATGAACCATCCAGTACCAGCAAAATGTGTAAAAAATATATAAAAAAAGTATTAAAAAAATAAAACAAATATAAAAAATAAAGTTTATTATTTTGAGCAAGTGCTAAAATTTCTCAAAAATCTCAACAAAGAGTTAAAATAAAAGCACTTCAAATACCCAAGGGGTGTCTAATATAAAAAAAAATGGCTGATGGGGTAAATTGGAGTGGCCTAGATAGGGCATAGGTACAGACTGACCAAAATGGAGAAAAAAAGCGCACTTCCCAAATGTGGCATTTTAAATCTGAAACAACCCGACAAACCCATGCATGTGGGGTATCACTGCACTCAGGAGATGTTCCTGAACACACATTGGGGGGTTGTTTGACAGTGACATATACCAGAACCTGTATATCTATAACTAAAGTACAATTTGTTTGAAAAAAATTACTATTACAAAGTTTGACAAAGTGTAGTTCTATAATTGGTGCATGGAAAGGGTTAAAATAACAGCATTTGGAATACCCTGGGGTGTCTAGTTTTCAAAAATATATGGTTTGAATGGGTTAAATTGAGTTAACTGGCTTCAAAGATATTCCAAAGAGGAGATGGAGGCAGAATGACCAAATGACCACCTGAATTACGCATGCCCCAAAAGTAGCCTTTTACCAGCCAAACAATCTGACAAACCCATGCATGTGGGGTATCACTGTACTCAGGAGATGTTCCTGAACACACATTGGGGTGTTGTTTGATAGTGACATATACCAGAACCTGTATATCTATAACTAAAGTACAATTTGTGTGAAAAAAATTACTATTACAAAGTTTGACAAAGTATAGTTGTATAAGTGGTGCATGGAAAGGGTTAAAATAACAGCATTTGGAATGCCCTGGGGTGTCTAGTTTTCAAAAATATATGGTTTGAATGGGTTAAATTGAGTTATCCGGCTTCAAAGATGTTCCAAAGAGGAGATGGAGGCAGACTGACCAGATTTGTTAAAAAAGATTTGGAAATCATAAAACGCTGCTTGTACTTATTGCCCTATAACGTACAAAAAACAGCAAAAAAACATAAAAACATTGGGTATCTCTAAACTCAGAACAAGTAGTAGAATCTATTTAGCTAGTTGTTTTACTTGCTTTTTTAGGTGAGTAAAAGATTTTTCAAATAAAAGTCATAAAATGTGTTTTTTTTCAATTTTTCACCATGTTTTTTTTATTTTTTTTATAGTAAATAAGATGATACGATCAAAATAATGGTATCTGAAGAAAGCCCATCTTGTCCTGAAAAAAACAATATATAACTTATGTGGGTACACTAAATGGGTGAGGAGAAAGTTACACCTGAACACAAGCACCACAAAAGTGTCAAAACAGCCACGGTCCCACAGGGTAGAAAACGAAAAATGAGCCCGGTCCTTAAGGGGTTAAATTAGCAAGCTGAAACAAAATAATACATTTTAACAGGAATACAACCCTTTCTGGTCTATTGAACAATGGTTATAATAAAGTACATTAAGGTAAGAATTTTAAAAAGTATCCTTCCTTGATGGACTTGCTCAGGATGCCGTGCAAATGTGCAATTTTCAATGTTATCATACATGGCCACCCACTTAAGCTATTGAAGCCCATGGAGCAGCGCAGCTTAGTGGAGTGTGCCTTGACAGAGCTAGTGGGTGTGCATGAAGGGGTGATTTAAATTAATTGGTGCAATTTTGTTATGGGTGTGGCTAACATTAGAGGTATATAAGTGGCAGCCATTTTGTAAGAGGCTCACATAACTGTTTTTCCAAATCTGCGTTGTCCCACCATCCCTCCATTTAATAGGTGGTTGTGGAGGGAGGTGTCTACCATGTTATTTCACAGCAGTGGGGATAGTTTGGGATAATTTTTTTGGTACAGTAGGTTTTGGCTTAGTTTCACTAATTTAACTTGGTTCAAGTTAGTTTGTTAGTTTGTTAGCTGGCCTGTGGCTCAGAACCTGGGGTGGTGTAGGGGTGTCTCGGTATGCCCCTGCATCGGTTATTTGTTAATTTGTGTGTTGTAGGGGTGTCTCGGTATGCCTCTACATTGGTTTTTATTTGGGTAAACGTTGTGGTGTAGGGGTGTCTTGGTATGCCCCTACAGTGTTCAATGGTTTCATGTGGAGGCACCTGGTATGTGGTGGTGCCGATGTTCATACTGTTAATATGTTTATAGTTGGGGGTCATTGTCATTGTTTGTGAAGGGTTTAATTGTGATGGTCTGTTTTGACAATGACTTTTAAATATTGTAAATTGTTAATAAAGCTGTGGAAATTATATTTGCACTCAGGTATGTGTGTCTTTTTTGTGGAAATGTTGGTTTGTGGGTACAGTCATCCTGGAGCACATTGGATGCGCCTGTCATGCATTTATGTCTCTTTTACAACAAGCAACAAGCACTTTGTAATGCATAAACTCCTACAGTCTGTAATAGTTCTAGCCTTTAGAGGGACCCTAGGATTAGGATGCACATTGCTGGCAGAGGGGTTTTCATGTCCTATTTCCCAAACAGAGGATACCGATGACGAACCACAGAAGATGTAAGCTGATGGAAGCAGATCGCACAAGTGGCTCAGAGGTCAGCTTGAGAATAATGCCATAACAGGAGTTGCAATGCCAGACAATAGCTGTTTTTAGGAAATAAGGAATTTATGGAACATAAGGGCAACAGAAGAGACAATATTTGTGAAATTACAGAAACTGACTCATTTGTCAGATGTCTCCCTATTAATTAGCTGGTAGTGGCAGAGCTTTGGTGCACCATCAAAGTAAGTGGGCGCTACAGTCTTGCCAAGCAATGGATTACATTCAAAATGTAAGTACATTATTAAAGTATATGCTTAGGCATGGGAGATATTGTGTGATTACCTCAGCTGAAACCTTAAGGTCAGATCACTTGCTTCAATGTAAATATCACAAAAGTCGATAGAATTTAATGTAACTTTGCATTTGCTTAACTGCTAGTCTATTCTTCACAGAGAATGCACTGAACCATGACATTCCTCTGTACTGAGCTGCTTTTCTCTGTTGCTTGGATTGAATGCATATGAGTTATCAGGTACAGCTGTCTGCTGTAGCAAGAAGATATGCACACAGTTCCAATAGACTCACACTTCCCGCATTAGTTGGTGTTGCTGGAAGTTGCGCTCCTTTGGTAGCTCAATTAAAATTCTACTTTCTTTAGAAAGGTTATAGTAGATCTTGGTTCCTCGTGCAGCAGCAACATACCTTCAATGGTTCAATTATGATAATGAGGCAAGGAAGTGATAAGTGATAAGCAGCTCAATACTGCACGTGTTCTGTTTGTAGAAAAGCTTTCCATTTACAGTTCCCTCGGGGTGAAGGGTGATAAAGGCTTGTTTTATTCCCTGCATACCTTACATCTTAAGGACATAGACTTTTTGTAAATGTGGGGATGAGGGTTTTCAGTTTTTCCATTCCCTTCAATAATTTTTAACGTTCTGATTTACAGGGTAACTAGCTCTATTTTCAATATATAAAAATGTATATACTATATATATATTATATATATATATTATATATATATATATATTCCATATGTTCCAATTTCACGGCACTCCATCTCATAGTTTACTCACCCAGGTGCTTTTGATCATCAGAAATATAGTCACATTTGAGTGCATTGTGTGTTTCTTTGATTATACATTGCAAAACTTTGCATAATATGTTGATACCTCAGAAATAAGAACAGTAATCTTAATACTTTTTGTAGCAATCCTCGATTTTCCCTGGAAATTAATGTAATAGCTACTAGTACTCAGTATCTAGCTCCTTCTCCCACAATTTTATGTAAGAGAGCGTATTATGTTTTGCAGCTTTCATTAGATTTATGTAGCAGATCAACATAGCCTTTAATTTTAGTTTACCTGGTGAGCATAATGATCTAAACACAGGGAAACTGCAACTCTTTCCAGTGGTTGAGATGCATGTAGGTGAAAAGTTCCAAACCTAAGTGTTTATATATTCCCTTTATGTGCTGGAAGTCCAAAATTGTATTGTTATCTAGAGGTTGGTTGCATTCCACGATACCCGAAAACTTCCAGGAGAAAAAGTCTAGATTGTCTGTATTAAGTGTTAGTGATGACAGCGGCGTGACAAATACCTTGTCACCCTCGTTTATTAGGATATTTATTCTGTAGTCCCATATTCTGAAGGAGAGTGCTAAACTGAGTAGTATGTCTGGATTACTAGGTCTGTTTTTGGTGCACACCAAGCCAGTTGGCGAAGGTTATAAGGATGTATAAGGGGTTCTCCAGAAGCACCCATGTGGACAGGTCTGAGTTGTAGAAAGTGAAAATGTGTTGGGCCAAATTAGGTGCATAGTAATGGGCTTTGAGGGTTGGCAAGCCTGACCCCCTCCAATCTCTTTGGCAGCTGAAATGCAAGATCTCTTCCCTTTCCAAATGAATTTTTGGAGACCTTTTTTGGTATTCTTCCAGGGCTTCCTTTTTAACTCTGATTTGGTGTGGAATAGATATAGGAATTTAGTTATGACTATCATTTTTACACCCTGATCATGGCATATGTTTACACTCTTCCAAAGCTTAGGAAGTTATGGATAAAGAGTTTATCCAGTTTTTTTGAGAGTTGAATTCCTAGGTAGGATATTGATTCCTGATTCTGGAGGCCATGGGCTCTAAGGCCAGCAGAAGATCAGTGGAGATAGAGGGCATCCCTACCTTGTGCCATTGATAATAAGAAATGTATGTGATGAAAACCCCATGTTTAGGATTTTTGCTGACAGCACATTGTAAACGTCCATAATTGTTGCAATGAAAGGAAGCCAAATACTTGTAGAACTCTTTATATATATATTTCTACTGTAGCATATCCAAGGACTTTTTGGCGCTGAGTGACAGGAAGAGCATTGGTGTCTTTTTTGTTTGTTAATGAGATTTGTTATACTAACAAACTTTCTTGTGATGAGGCTTGTCTCCCTCCAGTGGCAAAGGTAGCAGATCCTACCAGCCAAAAGCCTAGCAAATAGGGTGCTGAAGGGTTATGATGTGTGTATTCAGCATCCCTTGTGGAATTCTGGATTTTGTTGAATACTCTCATCAGGGGTCAGGTTCTTTTCAAATGCTCTATCTTAGATATTGGAAAAGCCATCTGTGCCTGGTGATTTTGGAATCTGAGGGCTCTTATGGCTTTACTGATTTCTTCCTTCATAAGGGTTCATTAAGTTGTTGTTTTTGAGTTTTTGAGAGGCTGGGTAATGCTTAGAAATTGTTTACGTTGTTTATTGTTGGTTGCACTGTGTTTAAGGTTGTATAATGCCTCAAATAACTTTATTTTGGCTTGTACATTTTGAGACTCTTCTTAGCACACAGAAAGGGAATTTTTGCTTGGGACAGCTTCTTTTCTCAGTTAGCAACCAATTTCCCGATTTGACTTAATTTGCTTTACTTCTTTGTAAGTCTTGTGACTAGGATGTGTTTTTTTTTATTTTTACCACCTGTTGCATTAGTAGACTGTGTATCACTGCTTTGTGGGCTAGCCATATAGTAACTAAAGTAATTGTTAATCTGATCTCAACACACAACTGTTTTACTTCTTTGCAAATATATCAAAATATTTTTCAATAAAACATTTCATGCAAACAATGATGGTATTACCAATCTAACCATGAAGCATTGACGGTCTACAAAGCAATTTCCCTGTTAATTGTAATGAGCTTTTTCTCTTGGAGAATTAATCACTACAATTTATTTTCCCCATTGCTAACTAATAAGGGAAATAGTTTCCTCTTTACGTATTTATTATTAATTGGTTTTATGTATAACTATCAGTTTCGGCAGTGCAGTTTAATTAATTGCCATGGACAGATAACCAGAGACAGAATTCTGCAGTGCAGAAAACTGTTTGTATGATTTTACATTCACACTGGAAGAACATGCAAGGGGGTAAAAGGGAAATGCTCTCCAGGTCACTTTGGGGGTCTATTCACTAAAGGGTGTTGCAGGAGAGCTGAACACATGTTATCACTATGTATTATCAGGGGCAGTAAGCTTCTTTGGCAAAAAGGACTGATTTAGCACTGCATAAAGCATAGACAATGTGATATAGCTATGCATAATGCAGAGATAGTTTAGCACTTCCTATCAGAGAAGCTGGGGCTTGTCCTTCATAATGTGTAGTGATGTCAGGGAATTTCAATTTTCAACTCTCCTCCAAAGTCGCTCGTTAGTGAATAGACCCATCAGAACTGAGGACTTTGAGTAGCTGTCAAAAACTTTATTCTTCATCTCTTTTTGGTTTTGTAATTCCAAACTTGGCTACAAGGGTGTCTAATGCAAACTAATGGATTCCGTTCTGCTATTTTGTTGGGATCAGTGCAGCTGCAGGACAGGACTGGATAGATATTACTCAGTGTGTATTTGTGTTGTTTGTCAGATGTACTTGTCCCCTCGGATCAATGTTGGCAGACTTCTCTGACTTCAATCGGTCAATTCACCGTATTATGCAGGTGTGAGCAACACTTAAATACAAATCCTTTAATAAAGCCACAATGTAAATAAAGAATTAAGTTGGAGCATGCAGCTACTGTAGTAACTCAATTATCCTCTGTGTTTTCTCTATTTTATATATAATGGACTTAGTAAGTAAGCTTTGAATCCATATATAGAGAACATTAATCATTAAGGAATCTTGTCTTTTATTCAAGGCACTTAATGTAGCAACAAAGTGAATAGTCCTTGGTGTATGAGCAGCAAAGTAAAAGGAATTAACTGTATGCTGGTCCATGTTTTCACTTGGCTTTCTTTTGTGATTGCCTTGAATGGCCCACTTGGGAAATATTGAACTTGCTCTAATTTGAACCATTTTATGCATTCTAATAACCAAGCTAAAAAGGATTTCTCTTAGCAGCCTCTCTTGATATCCGCGGGACAGCCCACCGACATCAGCAGTACCACCTACCGACATCACTGGACATGAGCGGGCAGTCCTGGCCACATCCCAAAAGGGAAAGCTCCGGGTAGCCGGAGCTCAAAAGTTCCTAGGTAAATGTATGGGCATTAAAATACAATAATTACCCCTCTCCAATCCTGTTCCTCACTCTTTCTCAGGGGATGAGGATGGTTAGACATTAATGTATTTATAGGTTCTTTTGTGATTGCCTTGAATGGCCCACTTGGGAAATATTGAACCTGCTCTAATTTGAACCATTTTATTAGCATTGTAATAACCGAGCTAAAAAGGATTTCTCTTAGCAGCTTCTCTTGGTAGCCCTTCTCATAAGAACTGGGCATTGTGTTGAAAATGACCTAGGTGTACTATTTCAGAAGTCATCTTAAAGGTACCCCATGTGTATGAACCATGGGGAGCCAATACTAAAGCAGTTCAAATTCAGCAATATAACTAAAGCCTGCAGTGATCGTCTTTCTCATATATATTTTAATAGGCTGCACAAGGTTTGTTTACTGCGCTACTTATATTCTTTCACCTAAAAGGTACATTTAACAAGATATATGAAAAAAGACTTGAAGAAATAGAGCTTTTATAATTGGCCCTTGCTTTATATGGCAGAGAGGCATGGAAACCACAACGCTGATAAATATATAGTTGTGCTCAGAGACCAAGAGCTTTAAAGCTGCAGTTCCCCTCTGTGTAAATTGGTGCCTGAAAGTGGACGAAATATTTATTGATGAATAAATTGTAGAAAATTAACTGTTAATGTATTTTGTTTAGCAAACTTTAGTATTTTTTACATTAGCAACGACACATACTTGCATATATAAGAATGTGGGTTATTAAGAAAAAGTAAATAATTGTTCAGCAGCCAATGATTTGGTTGAATCAGCTGGGAAATTCCTTTGGTTACTATGGTGATAAAAACACTATACTAAAATAATTAAACATTATTCTGAATATATTTATTCCTATAATAGAAAAGTGTACTGCTATGTCTCTAATAAGGTTCTTCACAACTGTTTTGTATGAAACAACAATGTCACTAGAAATTATGGGCTGGGGCTTAAATAAATGGGAACAATGGGAATAATGGGAACCTGGACAGTTCTTAGACCAGTGCCTTCTCTTTCTCAATCCAAAGTCTGCAGGCATCCATAATTGAATCTTCTTGTGGAAGTGTGATGCAGAACAGCTATAGCGGAGAACTGAATGTAGACTAATACTGGTCACTACAATATTCACCTTCTAACACCTTGTAACAATACTATGAAGGATGCAGTTTGTGACCAAATCCATATTGGGCCTAGGAATTATGCATATTGATAAGCAAAATGTGCCACCCTGCATGCAAAACAAAATATACGTATGCATGTCTATGAATAAGACACACACACAAACACAAGGTATGTCACTTTTTGATTGAATTTGTGTGGCATACACTGTAATTTTTGTTTTCACACTGCAAATGCTACAATGAGTCTGAGTCTCAGGGCTTGTGCCAAAGATCTTGGCCTTTTAGCTGCCACTACTTTCTATTGGTACTGGACATGTTCCTGCCAAAAGGAAGGCCAGTAAAACCTTGGGGCTCCAAAGCTCATTGTGGGCTTCAGGAAAAAGTGAGCTTCCTGCTGACCTTCTGGATAGGGAGGTACAGAATTTTCTTGTGGCTCTCCAAGCACTGCTAACGAGAGGGGTGCAGGATCCTGACTTTCTTATAGGCCTTCTGGGTGCTGTTGGGTGGGGAAGAATTGGAGCACAAAACCTCGGACATCAAAAATAAACACTAAACAAGAAGTTCATGAATTCCATTTGTCTCTAACAAGCATTATAGAGCCTCAATGAAGCATACATTCCATATTATATTGAAGTTTCACTTCTTAATGTATTCTTTTTATATCCAGTAAATAAATGTTCATATTAAGAGCTTCAAGGACACAGCCTTCCTAGGTTTGTAAATGTCCTGGAAGGAGTCAGGATGCCAGAGGTTTATATTTCACTTGAGCTGTCCAAACTGTTAGTGTCTGGGAAATGAAAGCCCATGCTCTTGAACTATGACAGGCTTCTATTCTGTAGTTTGGGGGCTCATCTCAATGTCTTGCTGTGAGTTAAGTATTGTTTTTTGCCTCCAGTTAATCTCTTTGGAGCATAATTACCCGCTGTCTCACTATTGTGAACCCAACTGTGGAAAGAGAGATTATTGTAGCTACTGTGATGTATGCAGCTTTACAAACTCAAAGTTATTGAGTTAACAGCACATACTTTTCTAAAATAATGTATTTGTTTTTGTATTCCATTTTAATGAATGTCTGCCTGCCATTTATCATAAAACCTGTGGTATTATTGCTTCTGCATCTGAAAGAAATCATTGAACAGCCTTTGAGATTTTCTGATGTAACATATTTTTATAAAGAAACAAAAACTGCAGGTTGTCTGTGGCAGTATGTGTTTAATACTTCATGTTTAATTTTTTTAACATGAATCTCATAATCAAGGAGGGTTAAAATTAACATAAAGGAGACATGAACCCTATTTATGGTGGGTATGGGCATACCTGGGAACGCTCTGGATGAAGCACCACTTCTCCGGTTCTCTGTGTCAACACCCCAATCCTCCCGGTCGCGGGGTCCACTTCCCGCCCATTTTTCCTTTACATGGGGTGTTTCCCGTAATGGCAGCGGGAACACCCACTGACATCAGCGGGACCACCTGCCGACATCACTGGACCGCCCAACGTCAACAGGACTGCCCACTGACATCAGTGGGCAGTCCTGGCCATGTCCCAAAAGGGAAGGCTCTGGGTAGCCAGAGCTCAGAAGTTCCCAGGTATGTGTATGGGCATTAAAATACAATAATTATCCCTCTCCAATCCTGTTCCTAACTCTTTCTCAGGGGATGAGGATGGTTAGACATTAATGTATTTATAGGTTTTACTTTATGCACAGGTCATTGAAAGGCTGGTAGGTAAGTGCCCTTAAAGTCTACATCTCTATGTTTTCCATAATTCTACCCTGCTTCTAGTTGTTGAGCTTTAAAGCAACATTTTACAAACAGACATTTCTTAAAAAAGACAACGTTCCATGATGTCATTTAATAAATCAGACACATTAACTATTAGCTTATTTCTTGTGTATCAATCAATTGCCCAGAAACTAGCATTATTTGTGCTCATATTATGTCAATAGTCGAAAGTTCTAATGGATCATGGACAGAGCAAAATGATGGATGGTAATTTATTTAGACAGTTGATAATAGAATAGGCTATTAAAAAATGAAGATAAAATTAGATAATATGAGTATTGATCAGCAATGTAACATTTGTGCAAAGAATTCAAAAGCATTATTCGAGCAATCTTTGAACCAGCAGAAAAAAATATCGTCCATCTTTAAATGAAATAAAGAAGTAGAAGCTTGAGGAATCAGCTCATTTCCAGTTAAGCTTTTATTACTGGTAGTTGGTATTTAAATTAAAAATATGAACTAGTCTAAATGTCTCTTAGTCGATAGCGATAGGATTAAGAGCTTCATATCCCTATATTGATGTAATTGTAATAGTGCTGTATTTAACTCAGCCAGTAATAATAGGGTAACTCCATTACACATATCCTTGGAGTAATTAGAAGATATCTTTATCTCATCCTATTTCTTCTAATGCATGTATAGCCAGAGTGTATGGCATATTCCCCCCTCTAGGAAGAATTCATAGCGTACTAGCAGGCTCTGGGGATGGTGGGTTCTATATCATCCAGAGCATCTTTACTACAAGCAGTGGATTTATTTTCACATATTCACAAGCATTTTTAGCATGTATAGCATGTGTATACATGCTAGTATAATACATTATAACTTGCCCTAAATAGCTGTTTGCAGTCCCAGAAAGAATTATAATGTGCATAGAAACAGCTAAAAAATGGGGTCTATTCAATAAAAATTGTTGAACACCGGACCATCACACCCGTATCAGCTTGTTGGACATCCCACTGGACATCCCATTCCAAAACCATGGGCATTAATATGGAGTTATAGCTGTTGTGGCTATAACAGTCTCCACTCCTCTTGGAAGGCTTTCCTCAAAATTTTGAGTGTGTTTGCAGGAACTTGTTCCCATTCAGCCAAAAGAGCATTTGTGAGGTCAAACACTGACGTTGGACGAGAAGACCTCATTTGGCGTTCCAATTTATCCCAAAGGTGCTCAATGAGGTTAAAGTCATGGCACTGTGCAGACCACATGAGTTCCTCCACACTCCTCCAAACTAGTCAAATGACATACTTACGGACCTTGCTTTGTGTACAGGGCCACAGCCATGCTGAACAGGAAAGGACATTCACAGGTGCCAAAAGGTTGTAATCATACAATTGTCTAAAATGTCTTTGTATGCTATAACAATAATTTCACCCTTCACTGGAACTAAGGGGCCTAGCCCAAACCTTTAAAGACAGCCTATTATCTCTCCTCCACCAAACTTTACAGTAGGCATTGCACATTCCGATAGGATTTGTCCATCAGACTTACTGTATAAACAGTGAACGATTCCACTACTGCAGAGGCCAATGTTGTGTTTGCTCGCAGCACTTGCTGTATCATATGCACCATCATCACTCTATCTAGAAAGTATAAAAATAGTTATTAATGCAGTTATTCATTTAAATCTTTCCTGAAGCATCTGACATCTCCCACACTTGCTGAACTAACCTAAACTAAGTAAATTATTTTGACATCTTCTGACATAATAAATCACAAATCACATGTATAATAGCATGAAAACATGTCTGCTATAATGTTATTAGGATATGAGCTAGTTTGCTGATTAACCCCTTCAAGACCGGGACGTACCTGGTACTTCCTGGTCAAAGGTCACCGCCAGACCGGGACGTACCAGGTACGCCATCAATGATGCGCAATCCAGCGTCGCTATGAATGCTGGGATCACAAGGGGCGGCTGCTAATGACCGCTGGGGACATTCGCCCAGCGATCCGTAGCAGCCACTCCCCCTCAATTCCGTGCACGTGATCGCTTTGAAGTGAATCACGAGCACGGAATTTAAATATTTTTTAAAAAAATTGTGGTCTTCAACTAAAGACGCAGTACCCAAACGCCGGGGTACTGAAGGGGTTAAGGTAGTTTCCTGTCGCTTCACAGTATGCAACTTAAAATGTTGTGACTTGCAGACATGCGAATAGACCAACAACTCACATACTCACATACTGCCCTTCAAAAAACACATTTTACATAGTTACAGTACATAGTTGCATAATTTAAAAATGTTCTCCATCAAGTTCTGCACTTGTAAGTACCCTAATCTGTTGATCTAAAAGAAGGGGAAATCCCAAATTATCTAATATTGTCCCAAGAGACATAAAAATCCTTTATGACACCTTTTTGACTCCTTGGCTTCTTCCATGGGTCACTATTACCGATGCCAACCTTAAATTGTTATCTTAAATGGCTGTGTTTGCTAGAAACCTTTTTTGAAAGTATTAATTGTATCCACTAAAACCACTTCACTTGGTAGTACATTCCACATTTCAACTGTTGAGACTATGAAAATAGTTTACAGGATTTCCCCTGTTTGTAAGTTCTATGAGAAAAATTTCAAATAAATACAACAAAAATTATTAAAGCAAATAAACAAGGCAGCAAATCACAATGAGGTGGTTATTATGGGGGACTTTAACTATCCCGACATAAACTGGGAAACCGAGACCTGTGAATCTCATAAAGGAAACCGCTTTCTGACTATAAGTAAAGATAATTATCTGTCCCAAATGGTACAGGACCCAACCAGAGGGGGCGCTCTACTGGACTTAATATTAACCAACAGACCTGACAGAGTAACTAATGTGCAGGTCAGAGGGCACCTAGGAAATAGTGATCACAATATAATACATTATAACTTGTCGTTCAATAAGGGAACTCTTAGAGGAGCCACAAGAACTATGAACTTTAGGAAGGCAAAGTTTGATCAACTAAGAGAAGCCCTTAACACTGTAAATTGGGAAAATGTCCTCAAAAACAAGAGTACAGACACCAAATGGGAGATTTTTTAAAAATATCTTAAATTCTCACTGTGAAAAGTACATACCGTATGGGAATAAAAGTGTCAGGAGCAAGAGAAAACCAATGTGGATAAATAAAAATGTAAAGGTGGCAATAAATGGCAAAAAAAAGGCATTTAAGCTACTAAAACAGGAAGGCAGTGAGGAAGCACTAAGAAGCTATCGGGAAAAAAATAAAATATGTAAAAATCAGATAAAAGCAGCAAAAGTGGCGACAGAAAGACTCATTGCCAAAGAGAGTAAAACAAACCCCAAAATGTTCTTTAACTATATAAATAGTAAAAAGGTTAAAAATGAAAGCGTCGGCCCCTTAAAAAGTAATGAGGGAGACGTTATAGACGGGGATCAGGAAAAAGCGAATCTATTAAATATATTCTTCTCTGCTGTATTCACAGAGGAAAATGAAATGCCAGGTAATATACAGCAGGATGAGATAAATGCCCCAGTACATGTCGCCTGTCTAACCCAGGAAGAAGTGCAGTGCCGCCTAAAAAAAAATCAAAATAGACAAATCACCAGGTCCAGATGGCATTCACCCCCGCGTTCTAAGGGAGTTAAGTAATGTAATAGACAGACCCCTATTTCTAATATTCAAGGACTCTATAGTGACCGGGTCTGTTCCCCAGGACTGGCGCATAGCAAATGTTGTGCCAATATTCAAAAAGGGGACAAAAAGTGACCCGGGAATTATAGGCCTGTTAGTTTAACTTCTGTTGTATGTAAACTGTTCGAGGGTTTCCTAAGAGATGCTATTTTGGAGAATCTCAATGAAAATAAATGTATGACTCCATATCAGCATGGGTTTACAAGGGATCGGTCCTGTCAAACTAACCTGATCAGCTTTTATGAGGAGGTGAGCTCAAGACTGGATCGGGGAGAATCAACGGATGTCGTATATCTTGATTTTTCCAAAGCATTTGATACGGTGCCACATAAAAGGCTGGTACATAAAATGAGAATGCTTGGGCTGGGGGAGAATGTGTGTATGTGGGTAAGTAACTGGCTCAGTGATAGGAAACAGAGGGTGGTTATTAATGGTACATACTCTGAGTGGGTGACTGTTACTAGTGGGGTACCACAGGGGTCAGTTTTGGGTCCTATTCTTTTTAATATATTTATTAATGACCTTGTAGAGGGATTGTATAGTAAAGTATCAATCTTTGCAGACGATACTAAGCTCTGTAACGTGGTTAAAGCAATAGAGGACAGTGCACGATTACAAATGGATCTGCATAGGTTGGAGGCTTGGGCTGGGATGTGGCAGATGAGGTTCAACACAGATAAATGTAAGGTTATGCACATGGGGAAGAAAAATCCAGGCTGGGAATATGTATTAAATGGGAAAACACTGGGGACGACTGACATGAAAAGGACTTAGGAGTCTTGGTTAACAGTAAATTTACCTGTAGCGACCAGTGTCGGGCAGCTGCTGCTAAGGCAAATAAAATCATGGGGTTCATCAAAAGGGGCATGGATGCCCACGACAAGGAAATAATTCTACCATTGTACAAGTCACTAGTCAGACCACACATGGAATACTGTGTACAGTACTGGGCACCAGTGTACAAGAAAGATATAGTGGAGCTGGAGAGGGTTCAAAGACGGGCAACCAGAGTAATAAGGTAAATGGGAGGACTACAGTACCCAGAAAGATTATCAGAATTAGGGTTATTTAGTTTGAAAAAAAGACGGCTTAGGGGGGACTTAATAACTATGTATAAATATATAAGGGGGCAGTACAGAGATCACTCCCAGGACCTATTTATACCCAGGACTGTATCTATAACAAGGGGACATCCTCTACGGCTGGAGGAAAGAAGGTTTCTACACCGGCACAGACGGGGGTTCTTTACAGTAAGAGCGGTGAGACTATGGAACTCTCTGCCAGAGGAAGTGGTAATGGTAAACTCAATAAAAGAGTTTAAAAGGAGCCTGGACGTGTTTCTTGAAAGCAATAATATTACAAGTTATGGATAGTAGATTAATAGGGACAGAACGTTGATCCAGGGATTTATTCTGATTGCCATATTTGGAGCCGGGAAGGAATTTTCCCCCTGGTATGGGGCGATTGGCATCTGCTTCATAAGGGTTTTTTGCCTTCCTCTGGATCAACAAGGTAGGGACACAATATGTATATAGGTTGAACTTGATGGACTTTGGTCTTTTTTCAACCTATGAACTATGTAAAAAGTAGATCTCCTGGACACTCTTTAAACTAAGGGGGCTGTAAGTGTCCCTTATTCCCCTACCATAGGTGCAGAGTGGTGCCCAGGAGAGGCACGAAGGCTCCTCTTGTGTCAACTGGAATAGAGTGGTTAAAATATTTAAACCTTGATGCCAAATTACTCCTGTTTTCCTCACGCCATGGGCGTAGGAGCCCCTAAAAATCTGGGGGGGACAGCATTTTTACTGGTAGGGTATACCTGACCATTTCACCAACAGGGACTTTATGACATCACATTATAAATACACAGCCATTAATATGTAGTTGGTCCCCCTTTGCAGCTCTAACAGCTTCCACTCTTCTGGGAACGATTTCCACGAGATTTTGGAGTGTTTCTGTGGGGAATTTTTTCAACCATGCCTTTATGGACCTTGTTTTGTACACTGGGGCAGTCATGATGGAATAGAAAAGGACCTTCCCCAAAACTGTTCCCATGAAGTTAGAAGCATAGTGCTGTCCAAAATGTCTTGGTTTATCACCTTCAGCTCATAAAACGTTCTACTGGATGAATGGGAGAAAATTCCCACAGAAACTCACAAAAAGGAGAAATCTTACAACCACAGATGGACCCCACTGGACACGGCCACAGAGACTACTATGATGTATTGAAGGAACCATCTAAGACTCCTAACACGTCATGCACACAGGAACATATCCACACACCTAAACACTTACAATAACATACACACAATAATACACCCTAAAACATTCCCACCCTAATATACCTAGACACATGCCCACCATAACACACCTGGAAACACACTAACATACCCATAAAAACAGATGTGCACAATAACAAACCCACAAACATACGCTATCACACCCAGACACGCAAACACATCCTTCACTTACTCTGCCTACCCCTAGATTAACACGTGGAGCTTTGTATTAGTGATGCCCTAGACCAAGTGTCCAAATGCTACATACAGTGACACACGCACTCATTTTAACCAGAAATAGGCATGGATTTAACCCTAGGCGCCCCTGAGTTAAACATGTGTTACAGGGAATGATTCGCTTCCCTTTAAGTACGACATGCCTGCTCATACACACATATGCCTGCTCTTACACATGCCTGCCCACAAAAACACATATCTACGCTGCAATTGTCTGCACATACACACTTGCCAGTACTCACACATATGCACTACCCTTATACACGCCTGCCCAAACATACATAAACTGCTCACACACACACGCCTCCCCATAAATATACACTGCCCTTGCACATACTTACACAGACGTATACACTATAAGACAAATACACTAATTATATACACACATATACACTGCCCATACAGATGTACACATATACACTGCCCACACGTACACTGCCCATACACACATACATACACTGCCCATACAGACGTACACATATACAC
>VKOC01022705.1:0-37609 GCA_009364415.1 Spea multiplicata | reverse complement strand
ACACCCCTTTCTCCCCATCTCTTACCTTTCTCATCTTCTATCTTCCATCCAGTTGTGGGAGCGCGAGGTCATTCATTTCAGATGTCTGCTTTGCTGCTCCCTCATCACTACGCGCCGGCAATTGATGCTGAGCACCGGGATATGACGTCATCCCCGTGCTCGGCATCTGTACCCGGGCATAGTGATTAGGGAGCACGGAAACCGAGGTCTGAAGTGCCAGACCTCAAGCTCCCTAATGTTGGGCTAGTTAGAAGGAGGTCGTTATCTCCTCAACCAGCCCTGCTCATTGGGCTAGTTGGGGAGATCACGATCTTGCTCCTACGGCGTACCCAGCGTATAAGACGACCCCCGACTTTTGAGAAGATTTTCACTGGTTTAAAAGTCGTCTTATACTCCGAAAAATATGGTATTTTATTAATCATTACCAATATAAATAGAAGGCAAATGATAGCTTCAGCAGAAGTACAAGAGAGGTTTCTCCCACAGTGTGCCTAGAGTGGCAGGCCACCCCACAACCATGGTTGTTGCGGGCTCAAGGGACCCCCTTTTGCCCTGCTAGCAGGCAATAAGTGTTAGAAGTAGCTAATATCATTATACACACAATATATTTAATATTCGCAACATACCCACACACTATTAAATGTTTACACAGACACACCAATTACATTACTTTCCTCAGTTTAAGCATTGCATCTTACACAAACAGATATTTTACGTAATTTCACATTTACGTATTTACATCACTCTGAGACTAGGGCCTAGTTTCATTAAAAATTATCTTGCAGTGTTTGCAGATAATGACAGGAAGCAGAATAAACCTTCCTAGAGTAACTAAAATATTATAACAAACGAGACACTATTAGAGGCGCTTGGGCAGTTCTCACAACGATCCTGCATTAAAGTAGAATACAACTTTCCAGGGTATATTACCAAAATCTCTCTCTTCAAGGGGAGTGGTTTCATGTGGATAACGCTAGCCATGTGTGGAGTCAAGGCTAGTTGTACCTAGGGACAGCCCCAGATGGACTAAAGTGGGTGTGGAGTAGGAGGAGAAGTGGGTGTGGAGAAGGCATGGTGAAACACCACACCCCACCCAGGGAAAGAGGAAACTGACTCAGAGACCCAGGGATGCAGAGCTTCATCTGGAGACCCTAGGTTTACCTGGGAAGTTCCCAGGTATGGCCATCTTTGCTTACAAAATCTGCAGTCAAAAGTCAAATGCATCTGTCAGATGTTCACAATCGGATGCAAGTGGTGCAGTTCTGTAGGTAGCAGCACATCCAAATGTTGGGAGTAGACATTCCCAACATTCATGCCAATGTCTGTCACAGGCATGGTTTCGACTGACATTTAGGATTACAGTTCACAATCTGCAGTAAAGAATACAATAATCATTTTTATACCATTTCAACTCCATGACAAAATCAACCAGTTGACATCAACCAGGGTGTATCATCCAGCCAAAATGAAAAGATTAAAAAGAAGGAGATTATACCAAGATATTCTTTACACTAAATTGCTGTATTTAAATTGAAATAACAGTGATGCAAAAGAAACAAAGAAACTATATGTTTCAATCCCTCTCGGGGACTTTTATCAAGGGATAATGTACGGCTGCTCGCTACATTTTTATGCTCATGTAGTAGCCGTCATCATGCCTGGTGTGGCAGATCGGGTGAGTGTTCAGCTCTATTGGCCTGGTAGGAAGTCAAGAGCTCTCCCTTTGGTGGAATGGAATGGATTTGTAAGGCTTTTTGCCCAGTGTCCCTGATTGCCAGTCCAACCCAGACTGGTTTTAGTAAATAAACAAATGAATGGAAAAAATGCTTATGGCTCTGATGGTGACTGTTCCCCTTTAAGTACAAGAACACAGGAGTGCTTGTCATATTCTGCAAATATAATTCTAGGCTTGTAATTTACATGGCATTTACTGAAATAATAGAGTACTGCATTCAACACTGCTCATGTGATGTAAGTGCAGATCTCTAACATGCTATTTCTGATTCTGCAGCCAAACATAATATAAGCTAACAGACAACCATTAAAGAAGCAGGGAGTTATATCTGGCAAGAGAAGACTTTTTTTTTATGAAACATAAAACTTTTGAGCGTGTACCTCATGCAAACAGGGTAGCAAAATAATATTATGATTTGGCTCTTTCAGTTCCAACCACATATGTGATCAAAATGTCAACTGAGTGCTCTGGGATGAGGAAAAACCGAAGAAGTCTGCCTGTTTGGTAGGATCTTCCTGTTACAGAGAATACTCAGACCTTCTTCATTACTAGTCTCTCTTTTTGCTCCAGCCAACTACCCTAACCAAATGATCCGACCAGCTGCCATAACAACTTGCCAAAATCAATCCTCACATTGATGAGTGGGGAGTGTCAGCATGGCAATACCAATAGCTAGCACTGCTTCAGTTGCCAAACGCAACAGAAAAGTTAAAACTAAACCTGATCAAGATATTCATAACATTCATTTTCTTTTTTATTATTATTATTGTTTTGTGTGGGATAATTGCTACTTACTGGTGATAAATGTATCACTGGCATTGCATCTGTCAATAATTTCATCTATTATTTTTGTTATTACGTTACCTTCCCTCCCAAATGTTGATGCTGGGAAACCCAATGGATGCAATGGTTTGTTGGGGACAAGTGTTTGATTAAAGGGACATGTCTGATAAATGGGCACTGAAGAAGTATGTGTGAATACACAGTGCACACCCTTTCTCTGATGTCCATGAGGATCGGAACATTGAGTGAGTAAACTATGATAGTGTGAATTAGGTTAGTTGAGGCACACGCATTACAAACATTAAAAATGGAAGGTGTGTTTGTTTTATATCATACCTGTTTTTTCAGCCTCTCATTCATTTTCAATAATCCCTCTTTCTCCTCACTGATTCTTTGTCTGTCAGCTCTTTCTTTTTGAAAGTCTTCTTCATATATCTGGATCTATGGACATTTGAACAAACATCAGCACTCTAACTCTCCTTAAAGTAAATAGCCTGACATCTTTTAGTTATAGTTCTAAGCTGAGTTTGCCATTTCATGACGACGTACAGAGGTAAGTGACTGATCTATCTGTCAGATGCTGTGTAGATGTGGGAGGAAACCCTAGTTTCAATTTTAGTTGTTACTTATGGTGACACACTTTCAAGCTAAGATGGCAAGACATGCAGAAATTTTAGACAAAATATAATTTCTTACTTGGTTTTACATGATTTGTTAACTATAGCTGCAGTCAGAAGGAGAAGGGCTGAGATGGAGCCGCACAATGCATAGTCATACCTGGGACCTCTCTGGGTTATACCCAGAGTCTCCGGGTGATATGCTGCTGACGCGGGTCTCTTGGTCACTCTCCTCATTCTCTGTTGCAGGGGAGTGGGATTTAACCACTTTTCCCCTCCTCCCACCCATCTAATGGTATTGGGGGGATAGCCCTGGCCTTTTCCACGGATACCCCCCCCAGCCCCTCAAGCTGCTAGGTCTGCCTTTGCGAATAACCGTTCTGCAACCTCACAAATCCACTCCCTCTGAAGGGAAAGCTCTGGACAGCTGGCTCTCTGGAGTTCCTAGGTAAATGTATAGTCAACTAATGAGCTGAGTTTCAAAAAATGTCTGCTTTTATTATGCATTATACATGGGGAGTCAAGCTCTTCTTGCATGAACAAGCTTACTGGAATGGCGTTTCATAATGTATAGTGAAGTCAGTGAGTGCAACTCTCCTGCCAACTCACACTTTACTTAGAGCATTACCTGCTGCTTGAGTACTTCAATCTGTGTCCTCATGTCCCCATATTGACTGCTCCTTACAGACGCATTCACACCTTGTTGTGTAGCCTGGACATTGTCTTTATTTACAGTATCTGAGAGAGCCTGAAGGAAAAATCAAGAACCAAGAAAGTCTTTTATACACAAAAATATTGATTCTGTAGCCAGAGGAGCAGCACAGCTAAGCAGGGCAGGCCTTTTTGAGTGCTATAAATGGGCGGACATTTTAGATAACGGTCACTTTTAATTTGAGCCTCTTACCTGCTTTTGTCCCACCCTCCCTATATTTTGTTTTTTCCTTTGGCTTCGTTTTGTCACAGCGGCGGGGCCGGATTGGTTAGGCGGGGGTAGAATTTGGATGTTTCGGTTAATTTTGGTTGATTGGTTGGTGTTGTTGGTAGGTTTCGAGCTGGTCTGTTACTCAGAACCTGGGAGTGTAGGGGTGTCACGGTATGCCCCTACTGTTGGTTTGGTAAGGTATTGTACCTTACAGGTACGGTGATGTTTATTGTTATATCTGTTATCTTGGGGGTCATTGTCTATGTGTTTTGACATGTGGGGAATGTGTAATGGGTTTACATTGTTATGATGTTTGGATAATGACTTATTGTTGATATGATTTGATATGTTTATATCATTTATATTTAATTCTGTGGTTGTAATAAAGCTGTGGACAATATTTTTCCAACACATTGGTGTCATCTCAATTATTGGGTCAATGTTTGGGTGGTTTTTATATTGTTCCTTTAAGCCCTCTCTGGATGATGCGCCTGTCATGCTTAATACACAGATGCATTGTTGTTCTGCACAATTGTATAGCAGCCATGAATGCTCAAAAGCAACATCAGAACACAATTTAGAGTTTAAATGCGTAGTATGTACTGTATATGCTATCTATCTATCTATCTATCTATCTATTTCCATAGCAAACTAAATATTGGAAGTCAATTTTATTTTGCTTCAGAATAGATGCCATTTGAGGCTATGCAAAGATTATTTTCTTGAGTACGAAATAAATGTTTCCTGAGGAAGTCTTTGTGGTTTTACATGACACATTTTACTTGGCAGAGGCTACTATTTTTCAGCTTTCATTATAATTTTAGAAACTTACATAGGCCAATATTAGTTTTTCACTGTAGGCTCCATTTCTAGACATTTTATTAGCAGCAAAGTGTACGCATAAACACAAATGCAAACACACTTCAGGCGAAAACCATTGACACTGGCATCTCTGAATTGTTCCAACGGATTCCCTAAGAGCACTTTGTACACATACAGAATACAATGGGGATACTATATATGTTAACATTGTACAAATATTTTGTACAGTATAAGATATAGTTTTAATATTTATTTTATTAACAAGTCCTTTTTTTGCATGATTTTTTTATGGCATTTTTAGCCTGTTGGCTGAATTCTGTTGTGATCAATGTGACGCTAACAAGGGAGGTCTTTGCAGTAGAAGGTTCTCCATGCCTTTAAGACACACAGCCTCAGGAGACAATGTCATATCCTACACCTTTTAATGCGACCACGGAGTTGGCAGCTGGGGTTGCTGCTCTAGGTAAATACATTGTGAATATCAAAAGTCACAAGACGACAGCTCAGAAGTAGTTCCCAACTCCCCCTTTTTAACCCTTTTTAATTAAAACACTATTTCTTGCCTGTTTAATAATTTGCAGCCGAAAGCCGCGGTAACGTGCCACATAAAAAATGTGACACACAAAACATAGCGTTAACTCTTACCCTATTGAGACGCGTTATTTCCTGTTCATAGTGCTCTCTGCTTCTGTTATACAGAGCATTTTGTTTTCTTAATAGCTGATTTTCCTCTTTTGTCTCTCGCAGTTCAGTGTTGAGCAGATCATTAGATCTCTGTCACAGAAAAAAAATAAATCAGCACAGATCTTAATGGGAACTGTGACTGTGCCAAATGAAGAGTTTTTACTGAGAAGGTGTTAGATAAGTGGAGCAGCCTCCCAACATTTGAGTGAAAGGCTAATACAATACGAGTTGTTTTAAACGTGTATGGCATAGGCATATGGCTGTTCTGAATCTAGGACAAGACCTAGAACTGAATAAGGTCTACATCAGGAAAAACAAGCAGAAAATCTATATTTCTATGTTTCCATAAATACACATGATCAATACACATTATTTTGTGTGTATTTTAATTTTTAAGTGGGAATAGCACATGAAAACATTATATAGTAACAATATGCATTTTTTTAGAAAGCATCAGAAGAAATATTTTGGTTTGTAGGTTGACTGGGCCTTTAATGGTATTTACATCGAGTGTTAGGTCCTCAGGCACGTAACTGGGGGCAGATAATCCTAATAGGGCTCCCCGACAGGGCACTGTAATTGGGCCATACACAGTATGGAGCACTCTCTTGATGGCGTGCAATGCAGGGTGCTAGCAGATGATGGGGGCAACTAGCCCATTTGCCAGGGTCAGGTCTAGGGCAGCACGCAGCCAAAATACATCAATGCTTATTATATTGTAATAACTGATACACCCTGCAAAATAGTGGTCAGAAACTAGGACTATTTATTATTATAAATACATTTTCCGTCACCTTGGTAGGCTGTACTTCTATTTAGGATTACATATTTAAGCTAAAGTGTTTGTAGTTTATTTAAAACCCTTCAAGAGTTGTAATATTTTTAACATAAGTAAATCTATCTGATAAATTTATCTTTTTATATACTTGCTATAATAGATCTGGGGTAAAATACCGAAAAATTACTTTTCCTTACCATGATTCTCAATCCCTTTTAAATATTTAATAAACAAACCATCTTCCACCAAAGCAGTACGTTTAAGATGGTTGTTCCAACTAGCAAAAATTATTTTAAATATGTATTTATATTAAAGGGACAGTGAATCTTACCAGTTTCCCCCCAAAATAATGCATTTTAAAGTACTTAAATATGCATTCTTTACTTGGTTAAAAAAAAGCTGCTTTAACCTGTAAAACAAAGCACCTTTAACCTGTAAAACACCATTACATTTTTAATACTGAATGGTAATGGATGCCTAGTTTGAGAAATTATACCAAAGCAAACGATGCTTAGCTTTTTCCAGTATCTAAATTTAGTTGACACTAATTCAGCATATAGTTGCATAAAATATGTTTTCCTTTTATATAGATTTGCCATAAATATTATTTTAATAAATGTATATTTAGTGAAATTGAATTTCCCAGTCAAGATACATTTAAAAAGAATTTCCCTAAGCTACTTTGTGTTATCTAAGTCTGATGTTCATCTGCAAAAACTATAAAAAGACTTTAGGGGGATTTCCAATTAACATGCATTGAATACGTTCCTTTCTTATTATGGTGAAACCACAACAATAAAGCCAGTTTGGGGTTTGTTCATCTGTAAAAATAGCTGAGCTGACCATCATAGCTTTTACCATAGCTACACCCATTTACTCAAATCACCTATAACTTATATATTAGTTTATCAATCAGTGTAATTGTTTTTGGAGATATTTAGTTGAAAATGTATGCGTTTTATGGGGCCAATCAAGAAGTGCCAGGTTAAGCCATGTTAGGCACATGGATTTGTTGGGTCCATTACACACCGGCTACTGATTACAGGCATGACCAGACTACACGACTTATTGCACCTGGTAATGCAAGGCCATGTAAAATCACTGGATTATTCATTAAATAAATTCTTCTGTGCCTAGAGTGTTATCTGGCCTCCTTTACCAAACTCCTCTTGCAGGGGAAGCTAACTTGGGTTGGCCCTTTATAATACGTAATAAATTTGATCAGTTGAAATTGCAACTCTCCTACAAACTCCCTTTTCAGTGAATAAACCATAATGTGACATCATTTTTTATAAACTCACAGGCATACGTAGGAGCTTACTTAACAATTGAGTGTCTTTAATGTCAGTGTTATAATTTTTTATCATCTATCCAGAATTTTGGATGAAACTGTCCTTCCAAAGTTCTGTTTCTGATTTAACTTTAACTCAGTACATATTATTCTTAGGAAGTGAAGTTTTATGTCCCATGGAAGAGTTTTGCCTGAGTTGCTATTCGGATAAAGCCAAGAGGGTCCTGACCTCCTAGGCTCATATCTATTCATAAAAGTAAAAATAAGCTATTACAAATACAATGCTTTACTAAACAACTTGTATTCACTTGCATAAGACTTTTTATATAAAACAATAGAAGGGCAAAAGCAAACATGAACAACAATTCTAACAATTAAAGAAAAACAAAACGTGGTTATTAATCTTGGCTCATACCGTGTAGAGACAGCACTTTTTCCTCAAATCTTTATCTGCAGTTTCCATATAAGGTAAATCCTGATCTTTTTTGGCATTGTGCTGACATGACGATAGTTTCATTTTCAGTTCTGCAACCTGAACACATAATTATATATGACTAAAAGGGAAACCAAGGTGTTATTTGATCACAATTTTGCTTCTGAGTTTCAGCTTTCTGACTATGATTTAGCTTTTAAGGGACAAAATTTTGGAATCAGAAAAAAAGAAAACGTTCTTGCAGCCTGTAACTACTTCCTAATTTAAGTCACCTTGGCAAAGACTAACTCATATGGAGAAGCAATGTAGAAAAGGATATCTCTAACTATTATGTTGTTTCCTCAATAAAGGATGTCTGGAGTTTCGAATGGACTTTTAGAAAATAAATAGATAAACATGTCCTCATGCCCATGTTACAGCTGTGATATTACGGTATATATCTATTCCCCAAGGTTTGCTGCAAAGGATGTTCAAATGAAATCTGAGATTTAAATCCCCATTAATAAGTGTCTTCTGGGACAAAATACCATTGCCACGCCATTATAGTGTTAGATAATAGCCAAAAAAGAACATTTTGGTAGAGGAAATATCATATTAAGTGACTTTTTGCGGTTTGCACATTGATCGCTTTTAACAATAATTTAATTCAAGAAGCTTTGTATTTACACTGTATGTATTTTTCTAATTAATTTAGCTAAAAAGTTAAACTGCCAGTTCATTGGCGTCTAGAATAATTTCTATAAATACATTATATTTATATCACATGCAGTCACACAGTCAATACTCAATCATGTAAAATGTTATTAACTATGGATATCATTACTAAAACATTTGGCCATTGTTCAACAAAAGCTAAACAGCTAGATGGCCCTAGCTACTGCCATATAAACATTGGGACTATATAATTCTAAAAGGTGATAAAGTATTTTTTTTTGGTGATATTATTTGCAAGTAAATGATAACGATGCAGCAATTAAAAAAGGATACTCTTTATTTGCATATTTTGTATGCAAATATTTACGAAGCCAACAAAAAACTATGTTGAAACATTACCTTTGTTTCATAAATCTGCCTCATTCTTCTAAACTGTTGGTCCCACTGTTTATTAACTTCCAGCAGCTGTAAAAGAATAATTTCCATGTATTTACTGAATACCAAAATGGGTCACCAGGGCCTAACATTATCTACAAGGGTGACTTGCTGCGTTTGCCAACCAGCACTCCCCATGAATCTTACTTAGTATCGATTAGCATGCCTAAGACCCCCAAGGCTAGCTGACCCATATGTAAAATATAATAATAAATAAATCGAATAATAGTTGCCTAGATATACATGGCTACTGTTCTCTTGTTTCTTTTTGTAATTTACTGATCTCATAAAGCCATCAGCCTGAATAGGATCATTCTAGGCCTTTGTAGAGCCCCAGAATGAAATATAGGTATCCTATTAAAGGCTGCGGATGTATATATGTATGTATGTATGTACAATACAACAGGCCTGTAAATACATATTTACTTGTAATTTATTTTTGAGACTGTCTCACATATAATTCATTTTTCACAGTGGGGGGGCATGCTGCTTCACATTCTGATTTTTTATTTACGCACTGGTATCCCACTAATATTTCATTTTATGTCAAATGATTATATAAATATTTTAAGTGAGAATTACCTCTTCTTTCTGGTTTTCTAACACACGTATTCTTTGTTCATATTCCTTAATAGACATGTTGTCCTGTTTCCTCGTTTTCAAATAATACTGCGAAAAATAAGAAGCCCTGCACATTAGTACTAAACAACAAGGACAACTTGTGTACACGCTTATTTTGGTAACACAATTTAATGGAACTCTATAGTAACAGTGTGCATTGTGTATTATGTGAGGAAGGAGTTGTAACCTAATCATTTATAAATGCTTAGTGTAGTCAATGGACATTACAATTTGTAGCAAACAGATCCATTGTGCATCTGACAGCTGATTACATTAAGTTCACTTTGTTTTATCCATCAGTTTCCACATATAAAAGAAATAGTACTGAAAACAAGAAACAAAAAAAATAATAATATTAGTTTCCAATCTGTTTCCTCTTCCTAGTAATGGAAGAAAATGCAAGGGGGCGGGAAAAGGGACTAATTTCTAGATATTAGCTTCTAACCCATACTCGCCTCTGCATGTGAAGATATGTTTTATTAAACTAATACAAATAATATGATTTCTATTAAAAATTAGGAATCTTGGAACAACGATAGTAATGAATAGGTTATACATTCTAACATTGAAACCAAAAATTGCAAACCCATTTTATTTACAGAAATAATAAAAAGAGCAGCAGCCTTTCAATTTGTATCATTTGGATAACCTGTGTATCAAGTTAGGTTCATTTGTGCCTAGGGGCTATAAAACTATACCTTTAGGTAAACTATAATGACAGTTGCAACCTGATGACCTCTTAATTGCAATGTTGTGTTTACCATAATCCAACAATACAAGATGGATACAATACGTTGTAAATTGTTAGTATTAATACTGAATATCAGGGATTTTAAAAGCCTTTATAATACGGACATAAGAGAAAATACAACAACCACGACATTAAACTTTACAATCTAGACTGAAGTAAAATTAGAAAAGGCTTTGCGTGGGATTGCATGTTTCAGAATCTTAAATTGTATCCAGGGATAGAAAATATAGTACTCAACTTCCTTTGGATCATCACTCCCATCATGATTGCAGCGGGTAATATTATAGACATACCTGATTTAATGAATTAGGGCTGGCAGGTTCTATCACATAAAATGTGAATATTTAACACAGCATATTGAATAGTTCTAGAGGTCCTGCATGCTAATATAACATTTTGAAACATTTACAAGCAGAGCATTAAACTTTCATATTACAGATTAGTTCAGCCTCTATTATTCTACATACCCAGTGTACATCCTACTCGAATATATTGGAACCGTATAAATCAATAAATAATAATAGCTCACTAAGAGAACCCTCATCACTCTCGGTCAAGCTAGCTGGGCTGAGATGTAGACAGCATGACAATGCCTGTGTGTGGCTTCAAACTATCACTTGAAAACAAGTTATTACCAGAATAGAAGATAATTCAGCGGAACATACCTTAGGTTTTACTAATGGAAAATTAAATCAAAGTTACCCCTCTAATATTCTTGGTGCAAAAGAAAAAAAATAAATAAATGTCTTCAAACAGTACAGAAGTGACCTTAAGGAAAAAAATACCATCCAGTAGATCTTGTTAGATGTTGAAAAATATATATAAACTTTTAGACTGTGCTTTAAGCCTCTTAAAGTGTTTTATTATCAAACCAGGGATTTCCCAGGATGTCACAAGCTCCATTTCAATAACAAGCTCGGTATTGTGCCATACCATACTATAAAAAACCCATATTTTTACATTGCAGGAAGGATTTGTTAGAATGGAGATAAAGAGGAGGAAGCAAAACACAGAAAAAAGGGATCATGAAATATCATGCATTGATCATATATTAGATCATAGTTGCATCATATATACAGGTCCTTGTTCATAGATTTACAAACTGTGCTTTTCAAGTACAATTTAAAACAGTGAGCATTCAAAGAAAGATGAAGAAATATAGGAGATTCCTGCATTAACAGGTGTAATTACATTCTCTGTACAGCCAAAATAACCCAGAATTTAGTAATTTTCTAGCCAGATTTTGGGTCATCACTCAGCTTTGTCAGGTTGCTCTCTTGATCACTGTTGTGATGCAACTCTTCTCGTGCCACCAACAAAAGATTTCATTCTACAGGTGATATCAACCAATGTTTTAATTGATTTACCCAGATATATGATATATATGATATGAGAACAAATACCTTGCACACGCCTGGTAATAAATAACTACTAATAATCAATTAGTAGCAGATGTCAGTAGTGTGGGCATCATGGGATTTCCTTGTGTACCACCAATTATTGCTTATTTTGAATGCTGAGCACTTAAGCTTATGCGCAATTAATTTCCTTTAGATTTTATGTAAAATAAAACAAACCATGAAGAAAAATATTAAGTATTGTTAAGCGCCGTTGGAATATACAGTATTACTGAAACTTTAAAGACTTTTTAATATAGTTTTTGATTAATTCGATTATATGAAATAATCTGTCCTGAGATGCCTTAGTACTCAAACTGACCTTTAGCCCCCTGTCTCATCATATCAGTAACATATAGGTTCCAGCAGGATAGAGAGATAGTTCTACCACTTCCTTAAAAAGAAAACCACAAATAACTCATTATTCATGGTATGCCTTGCTTAGAACAGAACATGCTGTGCATAGGCAAATCATTTCCAGAGAAACAAAAAAGTTACAATTTAGACCTTTGTATTTTATTGGCCGCTGTGGCCGAGACATAAAATATATTAAAGACACATTCTAATGCAAGAGAGATAATTAATGTAAAGTGCAGACAATGCATGTACTCAGAATGAGATCTTGTCATTATAATTTCATTTTTAATACAGAACTAGGTTATATCATTGATCCACTGCCCCTAGTATGTTTTATGCCATTTTACAGTGATCTCTGTTCTCTATCCTAGATAATGAAATGTTAAACTTGGTCATAAATTTGCTTGTTAGGACATGTCTGGTCCTAACTTCAATATAAAGTTGGCCAGGCATGTAGGCATGTCCAAGGTTATAAAGCACCTTGTCTACAGTAGCGGTGGCTAGATGTTAACTGCTTCTTGTGGATTGATTATTTTTAGGCATCGCGTTTGAATGTAAGACCTCCTATGTCTTAATGGCATACTGATCTGAGCAACTGGCTTCCAAGTTACTGTGAAATTACGAGACATGGATTTTCCATTACCCCAGATTGCTCAATTATAATGAGCAAACCACCAGTAATAAATAGGGTCTTGAATATGATTGTTTGTAATGTATTCAAATTCTAGCCTGTGGTCTATAATCTTATTTCTGGTGTGTTCAGACTGACACAGCCAGCACAAAATGCATGAACTTCCAATCTGCCATTCTCCGTTATTCCTGTGTAGCTAGCACATGTGGCGAGTTACACCAGATCAGCGGAAAGCTAGCGATGCTGCCTCCTGCTAACAGGGGAGACCCCAGGCTGTCTGATCTCACAGGCAAAACCCGTAGGATGCACCATTATGTCCTCTGTCACAAAGGGGTTAATGTTATCTGGGGCTAGTTTTTTCACTTGTCTACAGATAACCACGTGTCTAGCATAACAATCCATACACCTTGTGTGGCTAGCCACATCCCCATGTCTGGCTAGCACTCCCCCTTTCCCAAAGCTGCTACTCCAGTCAAGGGATAGCTCCGGTAGCCTGCGCTGGGATGATCCCCAGTATGATTATTCCCTAATATATAGGGCACTTTTTAATTCATCCCTTTCCACAATATATACAGTACATCATCTTCGGGGTAAAGTACATTACAGCTACTCATAAGATGTAAAGTGCATACTTATGACCTGATATGAATTCTAATCATATCATTATGAATCTGGAACACTTGTGAGACATAGATACTGAATAGATGATAAGTTATAAAGAAACCAATTAACTTGAAACCACGTGAAGTTTATGCCTAAGAATCTGTGATGGAATTGGTTATTTAAAGTGTTTAACACCACACCTTTTTTATTGCCTTAGTCATAAAAGTACATAGAATATATATTTCACAGTTGTCTGACATATAATATTTCCCATTTCCTGGTAATGCCTTTTGTTTGGTTTATAAATCACCTGTATTATTGTTTACATGCAAAATGTGTATAAAATTAGCTCAAAATCATATATATATATATTATATATATATATATATATTTAGAGAGAGAGTCACTTGTACTTTTGTTTTAAAACAGTAGATAATGTAATATATATATTTAGCACAAGACATTACAATTATATAGAATTATTTTTAGATTTCCTGAGTGTAGCAATTCAAATCTCCAAAAAATGTGATATGGAAGTCTGAAAACCTCTGATAAAAAGGAAAGGGTGGGTAAAGGGTAGTTATCTTTCTCTCTATATATATTGTATGTATGAAGGTTTATATTTATGTACTTACCAGGGAAGGATCGAGCTCAGGTGGGGCTATAGGGCAAAACACAGCATATTAGCAAGCCATTGGCTGCTTAAAGGATTGCATTTACCTTTTACACAGGTGGTATTTTTTATTAAAACAATGGCTTCGCACACCAGTGATCAGCTTATTAATATGCCCAATTCAAAGCGCAAAATATGTTAAGCTTTGTGTTTTTCTCTCCTATCTGTAATGAGTTTGTAACAGCGCTTTGTTTCACATTTAAGCACCTTTACACCAGAGTGTGAAACCTGCATTTATCTTTGTCCAAATTAGAGACCTCCTGTGGAAGCATTTTTGGTCTTTGGCACCTGTTCCCCGTGCGGATCCATGAGTGTGTGGTTACCGGCTGTGAGTATTGATAAATTACTGGTGTGCAGCCCGTAGAAAAAAATTGGACAGTCACAGCACAATTCACACTAAGACTGGAAATATCCAGACAGTATCATGCCCAGGAATCATATTCAAAGGGACAGGAAGGGAGCCACAAACAGAAGTTGGGGGGCATCATGCAAACTGTAGAAAACACAGAAAGTGAAGGCAGATAAGAACCATTGGTCCTATCCAGTCTGCCCAACCTTTGAATACTTTCCTTAGTACCTGGCCTTATCTTGCCTAGCCTATGCTTATACCATGCCTGCTTAAATGCCTCCTGCTGGAAGGCTATTCCATGTAAAAAAAAGTAATATTTCCTGATGGAACTTTTAAACCTTTGCAATTCTAGCTTAAGACTATGAACTCTTGCTTTGATAGCATTTCTTCTTTTAAATAACCTCTCTTCCTTTATCATGTTGGTTGATTTAAGTATTTATATGTTTCCATCATATCCCCCTTTCATGTCTTTCTTCCAGGCTACATATGTTAGGATCCCTTAACCTGTCCTGGTAAGTTTTATGCTGCCATCCATAAACCATTTTAGTAGCACTTCTTTAAACTTTATCCAACATATCTATCCTGGAGATACGGTCTCCAGTACTGTACACAATACTCCAAGTACAGTGCTCTGTACAACAACATAAGCACTTCCCTCTTTCTACTGCTAATACCTCTTCCTATACATTTCCTGCTGCTCTTTTGCATTGTCTTTAAATATTCTGAAATAATCACACTCGATCCCTTGCCTCACATGTAAGGACAGTATCAAATATTCTATACTCTGCCCTTGGGTTTTTATGCCCTAGATGCATTACTTTGCATTTATCCACATTAACTGCCAGTTGCCACCACTCTCACCAATTTTCTATTTTACCTAAATTATTTGCCATGTTGCTTATCCCTTCAGGAACATCAATCCTGTTGCAAATCTTTGTGTCATCAGCAAAAAGACATACCTTTCTATCAAGACCTTCTACAATATCACTAATAAAAATTGTAAAAATAATGGGTCCAAGTACAGATGCCTGTGGTACCCTACTGGTAACAAGACCTTGCTCCGAATATACGCCTTTGACTACTACTCTCTGTTGTCTGTCACTCAGCCACCGCCTTATCCGTTCAACAACATTGGGATCTAAACCCAGAGATTGCAGTTTATTTATAAGTCTTCTATGTGGGACAGTGTCAAAGGCCATACTGAAATCCAGATACGCAATGTCTACTGCACCACCTTGATCAATTACTTTAGTCACCCAATCAAAAAAATCAAAAGATTATTTTGGCATAATCTCCCTAAAGTAAACAATGTTGTTTTTGATCTTGAAACCCATGTGACTTTAGATGTTCAACAACCCTATCCTTTAACATAGTTTCCATTAATTTCCCCACTACTGATGTAAGACTTACTGGCCTAACATTCGCTAATTTCCAATCTTGTGTGACTACTCCTGTTAACAATGATTAATTAAACAAATCAGTTAATGGTTTTGCTCTTAAAACACCAAGCTCTTTTCATAACTCGAGGTGTATCCCATGAGGCATCATCGACTTGTATGTCTTTACCTTACACAGCTGAAGTAGTACCTCCTCCCCGATAACCTCATATATATATCAAATTACTCATAAGTAATTTTTCCTAACTGAGGTCCCTTTCCTTCATTTTCATCTGTAAAAACTAAACAAACATGGCCGGCCAAGACATAATGCCGCCTGGGGCGAAGTTTAAAATGCGGCCCCCCCAGCCGACGCCGGGGGAGCGGCACTTTAAACTTCGCCAACGCCATTATCTATCCTCCATCCCTATTATCTACCCTATCCCCCCCTCTTTGTACTTACCTCTAAACAGTCCTGCGGCGAGTCTCCCTGCTCTGCCACGGTGCTTGTTTAATCCAACATTAAATGCAACAAATGACACCAGACACCAAGCTATATATAATGAAGTTAGCTGTATAAGAACACAAATTAAAACAATAAAAAAAAACAAATTATAAAATAACAAAACGAAAAAAAAAGGACCGTCCATCATTTCATTTCAATTGTTCCCTTACTTTTCTCTGCGGCTTACGATAAATAGGCATTCCTATATTTGCTAAACTGTCATGTTGTATGGTTTATTATAGCAAAATTACTGGAGTATTAAACATCAAGAAAAAAACAATAAGAGGGAAGTTACATATTATGAAATATGAGACTCACCTTTAAGGAAGATAAACTACTATGATAAGGATCTGGCTGTTTTGAAATGGAATCCTTTCCCTTCTGTGACATGCTGTTCTCCTGGATTTGTTTCCTGATTGCAATATTTAGTTCTACACTTTCACACCTGTGGGAAAACATGTGAATATTGATTTTCTATCAAGACTCCCCTTTGCTGCCAGTAGCCCACTCTGATAGAAAGCAGATGCATCCATTTTCATTGTTTGTAATGCTATAATCACCACTGTCTTTAAGTGATTCCCAAGGGACTGCTCCTGTGGGCCCCAGGATATGCCTAAGCATGGGGAGGGCTGGCACCTTCTGGCCCAGGGAGCTGGTAAAGCTTAGTGGCACGTTGGCCCTTTGTACCCCCCATTAACTCACATATTGCCTGGCACAAATATTTACATACACTCTCGCACATATATATTTACTTTGGCATACATATACACTTACAAACACATACTTACACTAACATACATATACATACTAACCCACACTTTAACACACACATGCTCACAATAACGTCTATAAGTTAATATGATATTATTTTGGGTTATTAGTAAAGACCTGTCCATGGGTTACCATAAATATTTAACACTATAATTATATTTGCTCTTACTAATTTATACCAGTTTATTGTTGCTTTTGTTTGTGTGTTTATTTGGTTCTTGTACAGTGTGTACATTTAGTTTAGTCAGTTCTAGTGGAGGTTAGATAACAGATTTGATCATTTGAAATGCAAAGGAAAAATGTATCCACTTTAGGTGCCCCAGTACTATAATACACTTTGAGGGCAGGGTTCCCACAAAGTTGAAAGCATAGCAATGTACAAAATGTCTTGGTATATCCCCTTCAGTTTGGAGAATGCTATGCTTCCAACAGTTTGGAGAAGACCATTGCTTCTAGCACGACTGTGCCCCAGTGCACAAAGCAAGATCCATAAAGACATGGTTGGATGAGTTTGGTGTGGGAGAACTTGACTAGTCGGCACAGAGCGCTGACTTCAACCCCATCAAACACCTTTGGGATGAACTGGAATGGAGATTGCAAGCCAGGCCTTCTCGTCCAACATCAGTGCCTGACCTTGACAATTCTCTACTGGATGAATGGGCAGAGGTTCCCATATAAACATGACACCATCTTATGGAAAGCTTTTGCAGAAGAGTGGAACCTGTTATAGCTGCAGAGTGGGGACCAACTACCTATAAATGTATATGTATTTAGAATGTGATATCATTAAAGTCCATGTTGGTGGGATCGCCAGGTGACCCAATACATTTGTCCATTTAGTGTGTATATATATATATATATATATATATATATATATATATATATATAAAGTAATTGAAGAAATACTGCACCCACTAACCCTGTACCTTCCCTGTTCTAAAAAGGTGTGCTTATGTCTGATGACAGACTTGTATGTGCTGGAAAAGCAAAGCGAAATCCTCAAAGGTTCTGTTCACAAAGATGCCCAAAGTCAAATGTATGTAGCCTTCAGAAGGTCAAGAAATAGATAAAGTTAAAATTTGCTAATAGTGAAATTGTGTACTAACCATCATGTTATAATGAGAACTAACCCAGAAATAAAAAATAAAATATATATTCAAATAACAGTAGATATGTAGTAGACATTAAAAGATTAAATTATGAATAAACCTTTCATTTGTCAAGAATTGATAAATGTAAAGACTTAAAAAAATTATAAAGTAGCAATTGTTATTTATAATGCATGATAATAGTCTCCGTACCTTTCAGATTCTGGAGACTGATTGGCGAATGCTTTCAGAACGGCAGGGTGACACTCATTTCCATTCTGAGTCCAAGAAAGATATATTATAGAGATTTAACAGAACAATAAAGAACATGATATCTTAACCTAGTTTATAATTCATGTTTTAGGCTCCCGTGAAAGTAACCAAATGATGACAGTTTTTACTATATTTTAGGGTATACATAAATTGGAACTGGCACATTCATTACCCGTATCATAACTAAATGTATTAATTTGTCATCTATTAATCAGTGTACATTTTTTAATAATATTCAGTTCAAAATCTTAATAATAGGTGAGAGATACATTATTGGTAATGAATAATCACAATGTCCTTAATCTGAACCACTACATAAATATGTGTAGTGTAAAATGTAAAATATAATATTTGTGAAAAAGTCCAGCGTTGCTTACTTATCGGTTTACTTACACTAATCAACAGAGCATTAAAAAAAACCATATTATTTTATGTACCCAACTCGCTGAATCTTTTGTGTGTTTTTATGTCTTTCTTACTTGAAGAAAGAAGTAGGATATACATGTTAGGATGTATTTTACCTTTTTCAACTACATGCACATATTATTAATATAATTTTAACACTTTCTTATTTATAGGTTAAATTACAATTTTAAAAAATAAGTATTGCAGTATGACATAATACTTTTTTTTATTGGATTAACATTCTATTTTAAAGACAAGCTCTTGCAAGTATCAGCCTCCCTTTATCAAATCAAAAGCAATACTTGAAAGGAGGTTGATGTTTTTGAAAGCACATCCTTATATTGGAATGTTCCATGTTTATAGGATGCCATGATCATCTACAACACATTTTTCATGGAGAAGGAAGCCAATGCGGGAAAGTCTTGTCTATTCCATGACTTCCATTTCTTCTTTTTAACTTGGCCAATTGCCCGTAGTTTTAAACGTCACTATAACGAGCTACTTCAGCCCTAGATCTTTCTTAATTTTCAGACAGTTCAAAAATGGTTCAAAATGTTGGGTATTTTGAGATTTCCACACTGAAGGAAATATTAGTTCAAGGTTTGGCTCTATTTGGCTCAATTGGCTTTATTGGTGGGATAACCTTCAAGAATCTTAGTGATATAGCACTATTTTGCCCTACATAATATATAATGAAGTCATGGATCTGAAACCACTGCTATCCAACAATTCAATTGTGAATAAACCCAGATAATAATCTGCTATGGGGAGAATTCTGTATATGACAATCCGAATGACAATCTATCATTATGATCATGCAATACAAACCTTAAAATAATGTCTTAAAACTTACCACAATGTCTCTAACGCCGGATTCCATTTTAATTCCACGAACTGCAATAACTCACACAATGTCATAAAAATAAATTAGCTTGTGCAAAATAAGAGTATGCATTAAAAAAGGTTCTGCCGCCCCCGTACACAGAAAACCCCATTTAAAAAAATTTCAACCTGTACGGGTATTTCTCTCAGCATTCACCCACGCATTTTCAGGCTGAACAGAAAACAAGTCTTTTAGTATCAATATGCCATTGCATACAGAGGATTCCCTTTCAATGCAGACCGGGGTGCACGTTACACCTACACATGCAAAAAGGAAAGCCGCCAGCCTCCACAGTGGAACAACAATGTACACAAATGTCAAACTAAACCCATCATATATTACTGTAAGGGGATTAGATGTATGATCTGTTTCTAGGAACTGTATTTACAATGTGTATGTATTTACCTAATTTACTATACTTGCAATGTTGCTTGTTTTATACTTGTAATAAGAAGGTAAACACACACTTAGTAAAATGTAAAGCACATTACATATTAACTTCTATCTTTCTATTAGAAGTGACCTTAATAAACTAAGAAAGTATGTTTTAGCAATAGTCTCTTGTTTTAATAGTGATACAGAAAGAAATGAAATGGCTATGTGTATATGTAATGAAAGCCGAGGACAGACATGGGCAGCTCCTGGATTACACAAACAGCGGTTGGCTTGTAGGGGTGACAAGCAATGTTTTGTTTACTGGGACTAATGCATGTTGCGGATATATAGAACGTGAATAGAAAAAGAAAATCAGAGTAAAAACCACATCCAGTGGGAGTCTTGAAGAAAATGGAACTATGCAAACATATGTATAGAAAAATGACAACGCGTAAGCAACTGTTAAATATTAAATAGTTTATGAATACCGTGATTAATCAAAGATAATATATTCGTGATTTTGAGCTGTGGTACCCATATTTGCATATCTAGAACAAGGCAGAAAAAAGTCTTGCTTCAAAAAGGAAGGAGGTGGTTAAGGCAGACACATTATTCCTTAGGTCAATGTTACCTGTAGCACAATTTAATATGTTTAACCTCATACATCAGTTTATGTCATACCAATATCAATTCTGTATTTCCCACACCTCCACATCTCCATACCTCAACAGCCCTTGCTGAAAAGTCTACCTTTTTACGTGATTTTTTTTATCCTGATGAACGTATGTCCATCAGTGAAAATTCCATTTTCTTGCTGTTTTCCCCATTTGTATGCTTTTGAAAACTCATTGGTTATTCTTGAATTGCCATTGTAGTTGCCATACTTTTGAGATATAAAGACTCTAAGAAGATTGGTTTAAAGAACAACCCTCATCCTCCACCAGGACATTTATGACTATTATGAGATTCATAGTAGTTGCATCTGACTATAAGCTTGGGTTTCAAGCTTCAGTTCTAAGCCATAAATTCCTTGCATATACAATGAACCCCATTACTGACACTCCAAAACCAAACACTTACAGATAAAATAATATATTAGTTAATATTTTCTTTCTTTATCCCAAATATAAAGCATCTGGATATTTGCCCTTGCAGTTAATTTACTATCACCTGACAAATAGTTTTTTTTGGTTTCACACTTGGGGATTTTAAAGGAAATGACTGGGAAAGAAATAATAACTTTTGAAGGCAATGTAAAGTGTTTGATCCTATGTGAATTGTAAATGGTTCAATTGTATCCACGTGTTCGAGGTGGTGAAATTGCAAAATAAATTAAACTAATGTAAGGAATACAACGCGCAACAACAATGTGTCAAGAGAATGATTACATTACTTTAAAAAAGTCCTTGCTACATAATTTTTTACTTAACATACTATATCAAAACGAAGGTCTATCACTTCCTACCTTTCATATAATGTATGTGTTATTCTATAAAGCAGTTTATGGAGTACATCTATTTTATTCTCTGTGTAAAATATGGTATATCAATTCATACTTTCATAAAGCAACCCAAAAAGTAATCACACATTAAAAAAACACTAGGGAAATTAATTGGGGTGATGTAAGATTGTGTTTCAAACCTAAATGACTTGCAAAGCGAACGAAGTATGCACTCAAGTTATAACATTTAAATCCAACAGAATTAGCAGGTTAGCAACGCTTGCGCAAGCATATTGGATTTGGTGTGTTAGTAAATCGAGCACAGTTTAGTTACAAAAACAAACTAGGAAAACGCTGACACTTGTTGTGTAGAAACACTAACGTATTGCAACCTAGGTCCCAATTCTGAAGGTAGCCTTAGTACCTTTGAATCTGGCACTAATTTGCAGCGTCAGAGGCAGTGCGACTACCTAAGATTTATGTACCTTCTCCCACTAAGGAAATTTAAGATCGACATCTTCTAAGGAAACAGATGTGAGAAGTTATATGACACACTTATAAGACATTTATAACACTCATTAATACTAACACTTCATACCTTTAACATTAACACTTTATATTTAGAACAGATTAACTAATTAACCGAAGAATACCATTCCATTTACCTACCGAAAAACACATCTCCTTATCCAATTACCATTTTTTGTACCCAGATCATATAGCCGGGAAAGCTTGAAGCCCCGAGACTGCTAGAGGTCCAGGTCTGGGCGCAGTGCATTTGTTGTTGTGTGAGGGTTACACATGTCACTTTTTATGTTGCACTTGCCGGTAAGCACTTTGGCACTTCTGGACCATTCAATGCAATTTTCACTTTTGTAAGCACTCGCTTAAGAGTTTTGCTCTCATCCATGATGGAAGAATTAGCAACCTTAATCCATGTTCTATGGACTAAGCATATGCAAAAATATACTGTCATATTGAAAAGATGTTTAATCAAAGTTAACACCTTTTATTGGACCAACAGGAAAAAAAGATACCGTTACATACATTTTTGGGACCTCTGAGGTCACTTCTTCACATAGAATTTCAACTACAGACTTCATGTTCTAGGCATGTTCTACAATATTGCAAAAGACGATCAAAAGTGTCTGTATACATTTTAAAATATTCACATGAATGTAAAGGATATTCAGGATATGACGCTACCTTTGGTGAATCTTCATTAGTTCATAGCAAGAAGATATAAGTTTTATTTAAATGACATTTTTTCATACTGAGTATTAGTGAAACACACTATATGTTTTAGAAGTGTCAAAGATCACTATGATTTCTCACAACAAACCTCTTTTAACATGTTTAATTTAAGCAAATCTGGATTTTAATTTAAAAGGCTCAAATTAACTTCATTCTGTCTTTCAAGATAAAATCCAGTTTAAAGGAAATAACTCTTGATCTTAAGCTGCGACTTCCACCATTTCTGACCCTTTATTTAATAGGTGCAGTACCGCCTGATCATCTGATTGCAACCCATAAAAACTTTTAGCTCTCGGAGTCCGTGTTATATCACAGGGGAACAATCAACCAAAATACGTTGGAGCTGAAAGATGTTGTTTCAACTATTTTACACCTTTCGTGTGAACGGAAAAGAAATGTAATATTTTAGAAGAAGCATTTTCCTTACTTTTTACAAGCGACTTTAAATACTTTTTCCATAATCCTTTTTTTTTTTTTTTTATAAAAACCGACCGCTGTTTTGGCTTATATTAGCCCAAAAAAGCTAGTTTTTAGGGCTGAAAAGAGAAAAAGCTGCCACATGACTAAGTGAGAGCTCTTTAATGAGTGAGCCAATGTTGGAAGGCTTATGAGGTTTCCTGTATCAGATATTTTAACAAAATGATGCATTCTGAACTCCTTTTGCACCTTGCTTAGTAAAACAAGTTATGAATTCAGGCTCAATAATTTTGAGCAGAAGATTTATGCTGGGTACATCTCCAAAGCGGTCTTCATGTAGTAAGATACAATACAATACTATACAACAGGGCAAACCTTTATGAAGAAAGGGCTCAGGGGATCATGTAATACAAATGTAAAATGCAAATGTAAAGTAGTACGGTGTGATGCAAGGGAATCATTGCGTATGCGTGTGTGCTATAGTTAGTGTGCGTGGCTGTGTGTCAAAGTGAGTGTATGTCAGTGTGGGAGTGTGTGTTACTGTTTGTGTATGCGTGTTAGTATGTGTGTTAGTCATGGTGGGGAAAGGGGCCTTGGAGACCACTTGGATTTACATGTATTCCCAGGCCAGAAGGTGAAACTCCTCTCCAGGTTAACTCAATGGAACATCCAGAGGATTCATGTATTTTAGAATATTCAAGCACCATGTCAACTAAGTTTACGAGTGTAGTAGTGTAAACTATCATTGTATAATAAATATTAGTCTATAAGTATTTGTATTGTTTCTTTCTTCAATTCTGGCACTATGAGACTTTGTAAGCTACTGGGACATTGGAAATTAGTTTATTAATATGGCACACAATTTTTATTTTTTAGTTATAGTGCAGAGACCTAACTGTGGCTGCTTTTGTGCGGCATTACAATTATGTGTCACTGGTATAAATAATGAATGAATAATTACTTCTCAGAAGGTTTGGGCTTTTACAGTTGCCAGGAATGATTCTTCCAATGCTACCTTTAGTTACAAAAGTATCACATTCGCCAAAGAAGGTGAAATAGCACTTATACTAAAAGTTAAGTTCTATTAATTAATGTTAAATTAACTTTTTGCTCAGTGTTGCTCAGCAGTTGGATGTGTGGCTAACTGTCTGAGCTACTAGCCTGTGGTATTTGTGGCATGATTAACAAACCTTACTAACACAGTTTTGTATATGTGTGTTTGTGTCCAACAGCAAAATTGTCCTTTATTGAACTTTGATTAAAACATTGGCCAAGGGCATTCAGTTGTTGAGGTAAGAAATGGTCTGCTTTAAACAGTTTGTGTTACATTTGTATAGTAGGAGAGGCTTGTACTTTTCATTTCTAATTTCAAGCTAAGTTTTATAGTTGTATAATACATATTGTTTTGATTATATTATTTGTAGAAAATTGTGATAAGAGAATACACAGTGTCTAGATAGAAATAGAATTCCAGGGTGTGATTAAATGAACTCTTAATTGGTGTTAACAGTGGGTGAAAATACATGGTTTGCCATTTGATTGTATATCTAAAAAACTATGACTGCAAAAGACAGCTACATGCAAAGCAACATGAAACTTAATCTAAGCATTTTAATACACATAGCAGAGTATTACCACAGCTTAAATGAATACATTTGACTTGTACTTGAAACGATAGAAAAACTATAGCTATATTTAATCAGGTCCAAACTAATTTAATGTACATTGGAGCATCAAGGGAGAGGATGTCACTGTAAGCGCCACCATTTTGATGGAAGCTTACCAGGAGGTTATATACACGGACGAAGAAAGAGAGAAAAGAGAAGATAAAAGAGAAGATGCAAGACATGGAAGCAGAAGTGGTCAGCAGAGAAGGTAGGGAGACATTCAGAGAGCATGAGAGAGATAATGAATGAAAATGTGTGGGAGAGTGAGATTAAATGTGGGTGTCCCTAATGAATGGGCAGAAAATGGAATTTGTTGTCTGAAAACAAACCAAAATATTAGTCTGAATCATTTTTGGTCCATTTGCACAAATCTACTGGCAACCGTCCCAGAAAATGTGTGTGTGAGAGGGAGAGACTCATCTATAGCAGGTAAACAAATAAATGTAACTTAATGAGATTTTGGGGTTTTGCCATTTGTTTTTGTTTATTTCATTGGGGTGCCACTTTAGAGGTTTGTAAAGCAAAAAAGTAAATTTTCATTAAAACAAAAGTTTGTATGAATCCCAATACACAAGACTATAAAACATTAAAACATGTAAAATGACAACTATAGTGAGAAATATCAGTGGCCATTTTGTTTATTGATGGTGGCCATTTTGCACATGATTTTTAAATCTCTTAATACACGGATTTAAAAGTAGCGCACAAAATGACCACTGCCAATAAGCAAAATGGCTATGGCTATTCATTGTAATGCCAGCACCATAACAAAGAAAATATAATGTTTATTAAACCATTACAATGGGGGGAAACAAAACTCCCCAAAAAACAATATAAAGAATAAATATTCTACCCTGTCTACTTAAAAGCAGATAGCTTACGTAAAGAAATTAGTTCTAAGCCCATTGGCATTAAGTAATTGCTATCTAATATTCTAGTGATTTTTTGAGAAAGAGGGAACACCAAGAGGTTTATATAATTCCAGATTTTTCAAACTAATAGTGACATAAAGTCACAATTTTATTAAAGACAGGAGGCGAGTATTATGCTTTACTTTCTTTACTACTCCCAATAGCAGCAAAAATGGAGTAAACTTTTTTAAAACATATAAAAAGTCCACACATGTGCATAACATAACCTGGATAACTGATAACCAATCATAGTGCAGCACAGGCTATAAAAGGTAAAGTCACAGAGTGTAGTTCCTCTTTCTTTCTGCGACCGTATATGATGAAACAACAAGTAACATGAAGAAAACCGTAATCTCTTCCTTGAAACTCAGCATAAGAAGAGTACTGGAGCCGGAATTTGAAGAAAATGGAGGGACAATCCAAGAGATGAATCTTGAATCCGAAGGGCATGGAAAAAATAATCAAGCTGAAAGGATAAAACACATGCCATTAACAAATGTAAACCGGACTAAGAAATATATAACAACCTGCGGTGGGACTACTAAATATAGTCATTAGACATATAGTAAGTGGAGGGATAATACTCGCCTCCTGTCTTTAATAAAATTGTGACTTTATGTCACTATTCGTTCGAAAAATCTGGAATTTCATTAAAGACAGGAGGCTCATATTATGCTAGTTTAAAGCTAACACTGACATAAAATAAAACTATACAAATACGTGACTAGAAACATGTTGAATGGGTTTAAAATAAAATGTTTTAAAGGTAGACTCTGCAGACCAATTGGCTGCTTTAATAATGTCATGTAAGCTACCGCCTGCAATGTAAATCTTAGAGGTCATTGCGGCACGTGAAGAGTGTGCTCCAAATTTAGTAGTATCACTCCCTGCCCTAGCCATAATTAACCTGATCCACCTAGCTATAGTAGGAACTGGCAAAAAGGGCTTGTGAAAAGAAATGCGTAATTGAGTACATGAGTGTGATTGCAAGGGTTTAGTCAACGATTCAACGATTCATATATTTGTAAACATTGCACAAGACATAATTTTGGTTTATGTGGGAAAACAGGGTAAAAGACCTCAGCTAAATTAGTCTTAGTGCGTCTAACGACATTAAAACGTACACCATCAGGACTAAAGATTCTATTTGAGTCATCTAAGGACTAAACATCAGAGACTCTTTTAAAAGAAATCAAACATAACAAGGTGGATATTTTTAAAGTCAAGTCTTTAATAGACAATCTATCATTATCTTACCAAGAGAGAAACATGTTAAGGATTAAGTTAACATCCCAGGTGTCTTGATATTTAGCAACAGGTCTCTTCAAATGGATACCTTTCATCAGTCGACAGACTTATGGATGTTTTCCGATCGGCACCTGGTCCACAAACATATGTTGAGCAGAAATAGCAGAACGATATACATTGATGGTTCGATATGCTTTGCCTTGGTCGTAAATGGATGACAAGAAATTCATTATTCGTGGAATAGGTGCACATACGGGATCCAAGTTTTGTTCCACGCACCAGCTAACCCAAATTTTCCAGGCTGATCGGTAAGTACTTCTGGTACCTGGTGCCCATGCCTCTGATAAGAGTTTATGAGTAGATGTTGAAAAGTGCTCGTGGAAACCGGATTCCCAGAGATCAGCCACGCCATGAGAGACAGGTTGTTCTGTAGAATCAGTGGGTGATGATCCCCTTTGGAGTTTGTCAAAATATTCTGCCACCTCGGTAGGGATGAGGTGTGTCCATGGTCAATTCTAGAAGATGAGGAAACCATGGTTGAGACGTCCACAATGGGGTGATTAGGACTAAAGTCGCCTGTTAATTTTTGACTTTGAAAGAAGGCGTCCAATCCTGACGCTTCCGGGTCTGGGCGCCAACTGAAAAACTTCGGTAATTGGCGATTTAAACGAGAACAAATTGGATAAACCCGGCAGATATTCTGCTTTCAGAGTGATCCCGCGATCCAAGCAAAAATGCCAAAAGTCTTTTGACAACTCTGCCAGTTCCTTTGATCGTGTGCCTCCTAGTTTGGGAAGGAGGATACAGCAGTTGACTTTGTCTTTGGCTAGACTTTTCAAAGCAAAGGACCCTGCCAATAATTCCAGTCAATTTATATGAAGCTCCGCTTCCTCAATGGATCATTTCCCGCCTGTAGAGGTCTGGCCTGCTTGAGTTCCCCATCCTATGAGGCTGGCATCCGATTCTATGATAAAGTTGAAAATGGCTTTTCCATTCCATGCAGTTATATGTTTGAGCCACCAAAGGAGCTCCTCCCTGGCTTCGATGGTCAGAGAAATTTCTTTGGAATATGCTAAGCCTTGACGTAGGTGTCAAGCCTTCAACCTTTGAAGCACACGATAATGAAGCGGAGCTGGAAATATGGCTTGGATTGAAGATGATAACAGGCCCACTATTCGTGCCAGCAGACGAAGGGATAACTTCTCCTTGCGAAGAACTGCTTTGATTTCCTTGCGAATCATCTTTAGTTTTGTTGACGGTAGACTGAGAGTTTGATGAATAGAATCTATCGTAAACCCCAGGAATTCCATATGGGGAGATGGTCGGAGATTTGACTTGTCCCAGTTGATGCAGAAACCTAGTTGTTGAAGCAAAGTGAGCGTCCAAGAGGTATGAATGCGGATCGTTTTCCAATCCTGGGCCATGACGAGGATATCGTCCAAATAAATGATGAGACATATCCCTCTGCTCCTGAGGTTTACCACTACTGGTTTCATCAACTTGGTGAAACAACAAGGCGCTGAAGATAGACCGAAGGGAAGGCATGTGAATTGCCATTTCATCCGTTTCCATATAAATTGAAGGAATTGTCTGGATTCTGGTTGAACAGGTACTGTAAGATATGCATTTTTTAAATCTATCTTCACCATAGATCGTTGGGCTTCAGGAGGTCCCTTAGACAGTGGATTCCTTCCATCTTGAAATAATTGTACTTCACCCAATGATTGAGAGTTCTCAGGTTGATGACTGGTCTCATGCCTTGTTCTTTCTTCTTCACTAAGAATATGTTGCTGAGGAACCCTGGAGCATGAAAAGGTACTTGTTGGACAGCACCTTTGGTGATCAATTCTTGTATTTTGTCGTCTACAAGTCTGCTTTCTTCCTTGGAGAAAAGGAAGGGAGACGGAAGACTTACCTGTTCCAGCCATGCATAAAACTCTATTCTGTATCCTTTGATCGTGTTTAAAACCCAGAGGTCGGAACCCTCGCTGACACTGAGCACGCCATGGTCTTCCTCGTGATGGAAAGAATGGGTAGGATTGATACCCAGATTGGTAATTGGACTGATATCCGGGTTGATCTCCGGAATAGTTTCTGCCTCTGTTTGAGGAGGCCCTGTTTGGCCCTGTTGGGATGAATCCCTGCGGCCACAGCAGCTGCAAGAGATTTGGTTAGGGTCTGTTGCATATTAATCATTGCTGCATTAACAGCATCCTGAACAGACTTCTGGACAGAGGCATCCAAAAGGGCTTTAATTTGCTCCTCAGGCATGTTATCAACTATGTTAGATAAGTCCTCTTGAGAGGAAAGTGCAGATCCTTTAGAGGTCATGACAGATATAAAGGATAATAATCTGAGGGGAAATATTTTTGCCTCAATATACTTATATATACTATACTAATAACTGAGTGTAAAAGACCACAGGGAATATATAGGTAATACTAAAGAGCAATGAAAACTAGTAGAAAATATGAACTTCCCCACACTAAGGGGAAAGAAAAGGCAAGCTGACAGGCTAAACCGATATTTCTGACAGGAAAAACGCTGGGAATGGAGCCTACCCAGGAATAAATATTCATAAGACATGTTTTCCCACCCAAATTATGAGGCGATACAAATATACAGGGACTAAATGTATAAAATAAAAGGTACAGAGATTCAAAATAAAGGTTGTAAATATGATAAAAATATATCACAGAAATATAAAGGAAATTAAGCTAACACCAGAAATTTTTTTGTCTTGGGAGAAACACAATTGTACTTATCTCTGTGCTGGAGCAGCAAAGAAAGAGGAACTACACTCAGTGACTTTACCTTTTATAGCCTGTGCTGCACTATGATTGGTTATCAGTTATCCAGGTTATGTTATGCACATGTGTATGTACTTGATACGTATTTTCTCTTTATATATGTTTTAAAAAGTTTACTCCATTTTTGCTGCTATTGGGAGTAGTAAAGAAAGTAAAGCATAATATGAGCCCTCCTGTCTTTAATGGAATCAGGAGTAATGGTAAAAGGTCTCTGTAATGCTTATGAAGATACTACATATTTCTGCTCAATTTGATGTTATTTTGATGGATGAAATTTGCTTTTCTTTCAAAAACAAGGATTTATATATATATATATATATATATATATATATATATATATATATGTATGTATGTATATATGTTATATAAACAGTGCCAACAGAGCATGAAACATACATACATACAGACCCGGTAGCAACTAACTTGAATCAATAATAAAAAAAGGCAGACATTATAGTTATGTAATTAAGAAATCTAATGTCATGTGGCAAATTAGTCATACTTTTGTTTTAAATATGTTTAGAAATCAAGATTGTGATTCATGAATGAAACCTTGACTTGCAGTAAAAATGAAGACACTTTTCGTAATTAACATGTTAATTTAACCTTTTTTTTAATAACCAGAAAAATAGATAACCTCCCCTGCACTACGTAGGAGAGAGATTTTACGTTGTGTGGGTTTTATATGTAGGATAATCATAATGTTAATGCATGATGTTGTAGATAATATAATGTTCATTATACTGTCACCTTTTTACAGGAAAGAGAATTTACAAAATTTACAAAAATCTTTTACGGCTGTGTACATGCACCCGTGTACAGCACTGAGCTCTAGGCAGGTGTAGGAAAAAATGCTGTAAAGGAAGAATGCTTGTAAAAATACGTATGATAATACTTTACAGGAAGGGTAAAATAAAATTATTTATATGTAGAATTAAATGAATTCCAGTGTAAGAAATTCAATATCAGAAAATACATTGAATACACGGGCATCAAAACATTAACATCACTTTATAGGAAGGTCAAATGTATTAATTGGGTAACATAATCTCATTTCTAAAAACTGCATAATTTAAGTACCAGATTAGTGATTTAACACAAATATCTATGTTTTGTGTTTAATGTGATCCTCTGAATCAGGAGGTAGAGTGGTCTCTTATGCTGACCTACTTTTTTTTAAAGCTCTAAAAGTCTCCAGAGATTGCATTTATGCATTTTTGGGAGGATGTGGCCACATTACAGGGTTTATCCTCCCACCTACACATAGAAAATGAAATTGGATGGTTTATAAACTATAAGAGTCAGAGATTCTTTCCATAATAAAAATATTAGGGTAGAATTAGAAAATGCTATTATAAATAAATATAAATATTATTAAGAATAATACTTTCTTCTAGCAGAGTTAAAATATACCCCACAGCCTCTCTCCCCCTATCATCTACCCTACTCTACTGCTCTCCTGTAGAGAATTAAGAGATTGCATATGTATCACAAACTCAGTGAGCAGTACTAGCTCTAAATCCTCCTAAATGTGGAGGATATAAACGCAAAGACAGCCGCTTATATGATATAGGGCATAGAATAGCCCTTTAAGAAGGATCTGTGTTCTTCTTGGATTTGGACTCCCTCAAGGCAGTATACGTACAAGACGTAAAGCCGAAAGGTACAGCGAAACGCATCTGCGCTGTACGTGCTGACGTCATCGGACGCGGCATTGGCGTCGGAAGTACATGGAGCCACTGAGGACTGATATCTGCCTTTAGCGGGATGCTGCTAAATGAATTATATGGTCGCAGTGGAAAAAATGTAGAATCTCCAATATAAGATAAAAAAAACTTTACTTATTATCAAATAAATATTTTTCTACTTACCTTTCGGTTTTCTGTCTTGTACGTATACTGCCTTGAGGGATTACAAATCCAAGAAGAAATCCTTCTTAGAGGGCTATTCTATGCCCTATATCATGTAAGGGGCTGTCTTTGCATTTATATCCCCCGCATTTATCTACTTACTACAGTATATAGTGTTTTTGTTCTGTTTATATATATATTTCCTTTAGCACTTCAAAGATTTGCTGTGTATGTATTTTTTAATATTCATTTACACACATGGATTAACCACCACACAGAGTGCGCAGTTGTTTATTGTTTCTTTTTATTTTCTTTGTCACTAAATCAGCTGTGAGATCTGGTTTTATAACATGCAGCACTGGCATATTTGTGTTTATTATTGGTTTCTTTAAACTAGAGCATCACTTTATTTGTTTTTACACAATTATAACCCTTGACTCTCCATATCAATATTCAAATGTAAGCATGATGTAATTACAGAAAATAACCACAGGATGGCAGCATAATCCCAGTTACAGTACCGAGAAAATGTTGGTTTATTGCATTTTGCATGTCACCTAAATTAGCTACAAAAAGTCATGGCTGCTGAACATCCAATATAAAAAAAGAACATTTGGAACACAAAATGAAAACATACTTTACTAGATGAGTTGGGAAATAAAAGGTTTGTTAAGGTCACCATCATTACTTTTCACAACATCAAAATTTGCCTGATATTGGTTAGAGTTTGTAGAGCAGCACAGTCAATCCTCACATATAATAATTGTAAGAGAATGTGCTTTGAATATATAAAGGCAGATATCAGTACCCAGTGGCTCCATGTACTTCCGACACCAATGCTGCGTCCGATGACGTCAGCACGTACCGTGCAGACGCGTTTCGTTGTAACAGCTTCCTCAAGTGCATAAGAAATTGGGAAAAATTATAAAAAGACTTTGGGAGATCTTAAAGACAGATCCTCATAATGTACCAGGCATGTATATATATATATATATATATATATATATATATATATATATATATATGGGTTGCCTGCTGCAATTCCATGTCTACAGGAGGAAAGTGGTCACCAGAGGAAGCCTATCTCCACATAAAATCTTGCGGGCACATTCGTTCTGAAGTTATTCGCCAAAGACTAAGTGAATTGCTGAATCCTTCTTCTGATGGACAACAACTCTGCGGTTCAATACCTCAATTGCCTTGGCGGCACCAGGTCAAAACCTCTGGTAGAACTGGCAAAGAAGTTTGGCATTTTTTTGCTTAGATTGTGGAATCACTATACAAGTGAATATATCCTGGTTTATTCATGCCATAGCGGACTGGAATTCCAGCCACCTCTTGGATCAAAGCGACTGGAAACTCAACACATTTTCAGGTCAATTTCACGATTTATGGGGTCCATTACACTTACACCTTTTCACGTCTCGTCTAAACCATCAACTCCCAATTTTCTTCAGTTGGAGACCAGATCCGGAATGTCTTGTGTTGGATGCATTTCTTCAGCACTGGTCCAAAAGTATAAAATACACCTTTCCACCATTTTCCATGAATTCACAGGTACTGTCCCAAGTGAAACTACAACTGTTCTGATAACATCTTATTGGACCACTCAACCATGGTTTCCCATATTAGGATAATTATCCTGCTTCATTCTCAAGATGCTCCATTGCTGTTTAAATTTACGTCTCCGGTTTCTCATCTTCTCCTGATTGTCGTTCCGCTTCCTTGTATGCAAAGAAAGAGGATGTTTTTCTGTCACAGTATATATATTTTTATGAATTCCTGTGGTTTGATTGATGTTTGGCTTTTTATAAAATGTAACTGTGTTAATACGGTACTGTTATTTACTGCTATGGGATTAGTAAAGGAAGTTATAGAATAATATTCACCTTCAGTCTTTAATACAATCTTGACTTTACTTCACTGTATTAGCAAAATCTTCAAATATCCATGAATGAATCAGACTGTAAAAAACGCCCGTAAAGAAGCTTTTAAAGAAATCTTTTATTTGCTTTTATCACTAGTGGAACAATTGACCTTACAGAAACAAGGGTCATTCTCAAAGGAGCTAGGGTATATTACGCTAAAGACAAAATTGGCACTTTTACAGATGGACCAGCCACACTAGTACACGTATTGTCCAAAAGCAGGAGAGGGAAATTTAGATAAAAAGAGCTAGGCTGCAAGAAAAGAAATGCAATTTCTCAAAAACAAGTAAAGACAAGGTCAGAATAACATGTACTAAATCATTGTTACTGCTACGTTATCCTTCAATCTATCGAGTAACAATTGGCCTTTAGATGTCTGTGTAGTTTATTGATACATTTAGATGGAAATCACAAGAAGCAAAGAAGAAAACCACTTGTAGATATATTAAGAATCAGTGTTTTTTTTTGAAACGACAAAAGAAGAAACAATTCTAAGGAATAGCTATGGCTAAGAGGAAAATCAATCATTTAAACCGATTGTATAGGTTTTGTACGTCTCATCAACATCATAATGGGATGAGTCAGTTCTATAACAAACGTCTTATGTGATGTGAACTGTTGCAAAAACACCATTCAATTTATGTCCAAATTCTCTGCTTGATATAAGGGACAATTCAAGCAGTTCAGTGATTACATAGTTAGAGAAACCTATCCTTCTGAATATGCTATAAAACAGAAATCATGAACACAATGAATACATATTGACAAGGTTCAGAAAGGAGTCAAGGCATGCTGAAGAAATACCACCTCTAGAGCATACCATATTCAGATGCATTGTTAGGGGGAATCTAAGTAATTACAGAAACATGGTAATGTTTCTGTGATTTCATGAAGTGATATCCCTCACGTCAGGAACACTACAAAGAGACCCTGAACACTTTAGCTTGATTGGGTCCCTTTTTTTATGATAACATGTAAATAAAGTGTTAACCAAATTGGATTATAAATTTAAAAAGTTAAGGGAACAGTCATATTATTGTTATGGTATACAGGACCGGCCTTAGGGGTGTGCAAGCTGTGCGGGCGCACAGGGCGCCATGGCAGCAGGGGCCCCATACGTTCATGCCATCACCAAGGCCAGGGCTGCGCCGAGGCGGTAGGGAGAGGAGGAGAGAAAAGGGCGCTGAATGGTCGCACATGAAAAGGTTTTTTTAGCAACCGCTCGACCCCCTTTGTCTCCTCTGCTCCCTACCACTGCCCTGACTGCGGTGTTGGGATCTCGAGGCCTTGGTCGCAGTGCGGCACTTCATGATGAGCGCCAGAATATGACATCAGGGGATCATCAGGGGATAGATAGTGAGAAGGGTAAATAGTGAGTAGGGGAGGAGAGGGGTAGATAGTAAGTAGGGGGAGGAGAGGGGATCGACAGTGAGTAGGGGGGAGTGAGTAGATAGTGAGAAGGGGGAGGAGATTGTAAGAAAGGAATGAGAGGGAGTAGAGAGTGAGAAGGGGGAAGAGATCATGAGAAAGGAGGGTAATAAGAATCTTGAAAGAAAGAGTGAGAATGAGTAATGGGTGAGAGAATGTGGATGAATTGTGTGAATGAGTGAGAGACTGAATGAATTGGTGTATGGATGAATTGTGGGAATGCGTGTGAGAATAAATTAATGTGTGGATGAATTTTGTGAATGTGGGATATAATGAATGAATTAATGTGTGGATAAGTTGTGTGAATGAATTAGAGAATTCATGAATTAATGTGTTGATGAATGGTACGAATGAATTGTGAGAATGCATTAATGAGTATGTGTAACTGATTTGTGTGAATGAGTGAGAGAATGAATAATTGCGTGAAGGAATTGTGTAAATGACAGTGAATGAGTGAGTGACTGTAAACGTGTTTTGTCTTATGCTGGGTTGTTTGGGGACAAAGATGTCTTATGCTGGGCTGTTTGGGGATAAAAATGTCTCACGTTGGGATGTTTGGGGACAAAGATGTCTTATGCTGGGCTGTTTGGGGACAAAAATGTCTCATGCTGGGCTGTTTGGGGACAAAGATGGCTCACTCTGGGCTGTAATTTGTGTGTGTGTGTGTGTGATTTCTTTTTCATGGGACTAATTAGATAAAATTGACTTTAAAGTGTAGAAGAGAATGGCAATGATGTCATAAAAATGGATGGAAAAATTTGCAATAACATCATACAAACATCCTTGTTGTGGTGGGGTAAAGGTAATGGAAAAAAACCTTCACTTAAATTGAAGGGGGTAGCAGAAGCATTATTAAACTCAAATTTGCAACCACCAGACTAGCCCAGACACCATATTCCCATATTTGTCACGAAAAGCTCCTTCAACTTTATTCTTAACTTCTGAATTATTTATAAAATATTTATGCTTACAGCTGTTAGGCGAGAGCAAAGTCATAAAATTGTTTAAACTGTAAGAAAAATTATGTTTTTTTGCTTCTAAAAAATAAGTGTTAGTACTTTATATTGCTATAGCAAATCAAAGGTAAAGCCAATATAATTTGTACATTTACTGTAGTTTACTTGTGATGCACTTTGGTTTGCTTTATAAGAAAAATGTCGCCAACATCTTTTGTAAAGCAACAATAGAAAACAGTATTAATGTGTGTAAGTATATTACTGTGTGTGTGTTACTGTGTATGTGACTATGTTAGTATGTTACTGTATATATCTGTATAAATATTTTAATGTGTGTGTATAAGTATGTTACAATGTGTTAGTGTTACGTCGGATCAGGCACCACAGGTGATGGACCCACAATGCAGGAATGGCGTGAACTTGCCAAGGAACGATATGAACCAGCTGAGCGAAAGGGATCGATTCCAAAAAACAAGCCGGGATCGGGGCAGGCAGCACAGGAGCAATGTCAGGAAACAGCCGAGGTCGGGACAGGCAGCGCAGGATCAAGGTCATAAGGACAAAAGCCGAGGTCTGGTGCACGTGAAAGTCAAGCAGAAAGCACTAACGAAACAAACACCCTGAGAACAATAATATGGACTCGTTGAACGGGCACAGAAACACAAAACAAGGAAGTTTAAATAGAGCCAGTGGCGGGAGAACAGGGAGCGGGCCAATCACAGGTAAGATGATGTCATCACCACCGACGCAAGAATAGCGTCGTCGCGATGGCTACAACACTAAATACTATCTGCCTGTGTTACCTCCGCGAGTGACGCGGAAGTGCCACACATCTGGCTCCCAGATTTGTTGGTCTGATGCCTAAGTTCTACACACATTTGTCTAGCCCTGGACAAAGGCTTTGGACAATTGAACAGAACAGTCTTAAGAATCAATCTTATTAATTCTGTAGCCAAATCTTATTAAAACACATTTGCATTTTTTCTGCCCGACCCCATGGTTCCAACAAATTAACTCAGCTCTGCATTTGCATGTTAGTGCTGTTCAGTTTCAAATAGGGACCTCCTGGTCAGATGAATAAAAATTCCAGTTAGCAAAATCTCCAGCCATAATAGCAAATTCTAGGACAATGATAATATGGCTGCTTGAAAAGAGTCAAAACCCATAGTAAAACCATGCGTTGTCTTCTTTACAATAAGATATACCGTATTTGCTGGATTATAAGACAAGGTTTTTTTCAGAGCAAATGCTCTGAAAAATACCCCTCGTCTTATAATCGAGGTGGTCTTCTAATCAGACCTCGATTAGGTTGCCAGGCTGCTTACCGGTACTTTGGCCGCGAGCAGCGTCTCTTCTGCTAGAAGCAGGAGAACAGGAAGCTGTAATTCTGCCTCCCCCCTCCCTCCTCTGGAGGCGGGGCCAGAGAAGTTGCTCACACAGCCGGGCCCCTGCAGAAGTCTTCGAGTGAGAGATCTGCAGTTCAGGTA